>PVKC010043990.1:0-11672 GCA_004027635.1 Crocidura indochinensis | reverse complement strand
GATGGGGGTGTTTAGATATGCTACATCCTCTTCCTTCAACCGTGGAAGATTGTAAGAGTCCAAGAATTTATCCATTTCTTCCAGGTTCTCATTTTTAGTGGCGTAGAGCTTCTCAAAGTAGTTTCTGATTACCCTTTGAATCTCTGCCATATCAGTAGTGATCTCTCCTTTTTCATTCCTGATACAAGTTATCAAGTTTCTCTCTCTCTCTTTCTTTGTTAGTTTTGCCAGTGGTCTGTCAATCTTGTTTATTTTTTTCAAAGAACCAACTTCTGCTTTCGTTGATCTTTCAGATTGTTTTTTGGGTTTCCATTTCATTGATTTCTGCTCTCAGCTTTGTTATTTCCTTCTACCTCCCTATTTTTGGGTACTTTTGTTGAGCACTTTCTATTTCTATAAGCTGCGTCATTAAGCTACTCAGGTAAGCCCCTTCTTTTTTCCTGATGTGTGCTTGCAGAGCTATAAATTTTCCTCTCAGTACTGCTTTTGCTGTGTCCCATAAGTTCTCATAGTTCATGTCTTTATTATCATTTGTTTCCAGGTATATTTTGATTTCCTTTTTGATTTCATCTCGGACCCACTGGTTATTCAGTATGAGGTTGTTTAACTTCCAGGTGTTGGAGTTTTTCTTCTTTGTTCCTTTGGAGTTCAGAAATAATTTCAGAGCCTTGTGGTCAGCAAAGGTTGCTTGCAAAATTTCTATCCTCTTGATATTTTGAAGATATGTTTTATGTGTCAGCATGTAGTCTATCCTAGAGAATGTCCCATGTACATTGGAGAAGAATGTGTGTCCAGGTTTCTGAGGATGGAGTGTCCTATATATATCCACTAGGCCTCTTTCTTCCATTTCTCTCCTCAGGTCCAATATATTCTTGTTGGGTTTCAGTTCATTGTTGACAAAGCTGTGTTGAGGTCCACCACAATTATTGTGTTGTTGTTGATGTTATTTTCCAGCTTTGTCAACAATTGTATTAAATATTTTGCTGGACCCTCATTCGGTGCATATATGTTTAGAAGAGTGATTTCTTACTGTTCTACATACCCCTTGATTAGTATATAATGTCCGTCTTTGTCCCTTACAACCTTCCTGAGTATAAAGTTTGCATTATCTGATATTAGTATGGCCACTCTATCTTTTTTATGGGTGTTGTTTGCTTGGATAATTTTTCTCCAGCCTTTTACTTTGAGTCTATGTTTGTTCTGACTATTCAGGTGCGTTTCTTGTAGACAGCACAACGTTGGATTGAGTTTTTTGATCCATTTAGCTACTCTGTGTCTCTTAACTGGTGCATTTAGTCCATTGACATTGAGAGAAAGAATTGTCCTAGGATTTGATGCCATCTTCATATCGAAATTTGGTGTGTCTTTTGGTTAGTCTTGTCTTAAATTAGGTCTTTCAGTTTTTATCCTAAGCATGGGTTTGAGTCTGTAAAGTTTCTGAGCTGTTTTTTGTCTGTGAAACCATGTATTTTTCTGTCTAACCGGAAAGTGAGTTTTGCTGGGTACAGTATTCTATGTGAAGCATTCATTTCATTCAGTCTTGTCACAATATCCCACCACTGTTTTCTGGCCTTGAGTGTTTCTGGTGACAGGTCTGCTGTAATTCTCAAGGATGCTCCCTTGAATGTAATTTCCTTTTTTGATCTTGCTGTTTGCAGAATTATGTCTCTATCTGTGGGATTCGTCATTGTGACTAGGATGTGATTTGGGGTATTTTTTCTGGGGTTTCTTTTGGTTGGTACTCTTCGGGCATGCAAGATTTGATCACATATATTCTTTAGTTCTGCAAGTTTCTCTTTAATGATGTTCTTGACCATTGATTCTTTCTGGAAATTTTCTTCCTGTGTCTCTGGGACTCCAATGATCCTTAAGTTGTTTCTGTTGATCTTATCATAGACTTCTATTTTCATCTGTTCCCATTCTTTGCCTATTTTTTCCATTGTCTGTCCATTTGTTTTGAGTTTTTTTTCCAATCTCTCCCGCTGTATTGAGTTGTTATTTATCTCATCTTCCACAGCACCAATTCTATTCTCAGCTTCTTCTACCCTGGTGTTGAGATCATCCATTTTACCATTCAATTCATTTACTGAGTTTTTCAGGTCTGTTAGTTGACATGTTATTTCAGTTTGGAGTTTTGCGATTTGTGTCATCATGTTTTCTTGGTTCTTATTAGTGTTCTGTTCAACTCGGTCCATGGTTTCTTTGAGTTCTTTGAGCAACTTCCATATTGTTTTTCTAAAGTCCTTATCTGAGAGATTGATTAGTTCGTTGGTCATTATCTGGTCATCAGAATTGTCTTCTTCGTTCTTATGTCTGACGCTGGCCTGCGTTGTTTCCCCATTGTCACACTGGTATTGTGTGTTTTTCTACGTGTTGCGGTGGTATTCATTGGGTAGATGATGTGCGCAGCCAGACACCTCTGGTTCTAGCCTTTCCGGGTGTGTTGATTAGCCTACAAAGAAGTGGAGTCCTCCGTGGATGAGGCCTCTCAAAGGATCAAATGTTGGGCCTAGGCATACAGCAGAGAAGACAATCCAGAGAGAATGCTGGGCTTCTGTTATCAGCACAGTCCTTAGTGTGTTTTTTTCTCTTCTTGTTGCATTGATGTGCTTTCCTTAGAAAGAGCGCATGGCCGCGTAGCGACGCGGAGCGGCCTCTTCTGCAGCCTATTATTAGCCCACTCCCACGAGGTCCGGATGACAGCAGAGGACAAAGAAACACAAAGAAAAGACAAGACTCTCAGTTCTTAGGAGTCAGCCCTACTGGGCAGGCGTGGATGCGGAGAATTTCCCAGCCTGATGTCACAATCAGGGGACCTTTCTTTGCAGAGTACTTGCTATAGCCGGTTTTCAGTCTAATGGAATGTTCCTGGGCGTTTCAGCCCTAGGATGGACCTCTGGGAGAGCGAGTCTTTTTGGGACCAGTTTGGTCCACTCCCAGGAGGTCCGGATGACAGCAGAGGACAAAGAAACACAAAGAAAAGACAAGACTCACAGTTCTTCCATTCATTAAAATTTTTAATATTTTATTATCATTCTATTTATTTATTTTTACCTGTCATTATTATTTTTATTATTCATTATTTTTCAACTTCGCTTGTTTTAGTTCTACTTGGTACGAATTTATAGGAGGAACGTCTAGCATAGGATAAAATCTCATCTCAAAACCAGGGCACAGAGAAAGTATAGCCTATCATGCTTACCCCCCAAAGCACCAGCATTATAGGACAAAATTCCTTTTTGCATATAAATAATAAAGAAGAGGAAACCTTATTTATACTAACAACTCTTATCTACTAGGAATAAGAACTAATTTTTTTTATAATATAGGGTCATCTCCTACCCTGAACACTTGTCAGGGGGACTCAACTTAGACTCCATATGATCGGACAGCAACTGTCCAGCTGTAGAACTGACATACCTGCAGCAACACCAGGAATCAAACTCACCGGGGGAGTTCCTAATACTATGCTGGCACCAACTTGTGCCAGGTTGATACGACATCCTGAGGACACAGAAACATTAACAACTTGATCTAAGAGCAGGTTGCCCTACTACATCACCTAATGGTAAGATGAAATCAGAAGACACTCCGTCCTTTGATCTGTACAAAAACCAAGATCACTAATTACAGAAGACTGACTTTGACAGCCATGACTGAGCAGAACTCTTCTAGGGACCTTTAAGTAAGAGCCTAGTCTAGGCTCCAGCCTAGGATTTGTACAAAAATCAAGATATCTAATTCCAGAGGTCTGACATTGACAACTGTGAATAAACAGAACTTTTGGAACCATAAGGAAAGACTCTATACTAGGCTTTATTTCATGATCTGTGGAAAACCAAGATCACTAATTACAGAAGACTAACTACAACCATAAAGAAAGACTCTATCCTAGAGTTCATCCTCGGATCTGTGCAAATACCAAGAGCTCTAATTACAGAGGACTGATTTTGTCAGCCACAACTGAGCAGTACATTTTCAGGTACCATAAAAAGACCTTGGTGTTCAATAATGAACATGTCTGGAGCCTGTAGTTGTTACCATGACATTATGCTTTAGGAGTAGAGAATCCTGTCTCTCTTAGGCCAAGAGGATTCTCTTCTTAATATCCCCAATAATTACTGTGCTTATGCAAAAACTAACAAACAGACAAACAAAAAACCCTTGCCACACTAGCCCACTTTCCTTCACCAATATCCTAAGGAACTTTTCATGTACTATTTTCTGTCTACTTCCAAATAAACCTAGTTTTGTGTACTAGATCTCCATATCTATTGTATTTACCCATCTGTTGTTCCATTGATATGTTTCTCTATATTTCATTTTCAAGAGATAAAATCATAATGGATTGTTAGCTAAAAAAAATCCTTATTTATTTTTGTTACATGTCCAAGAATTTGATTTTTCTGCATTTTTGCTGTGATTAATTTCTTTTTTAATAAAACATTGTATTGGAGAGGATAGTTGATCTGATTTACAGCTTCTTCTTCTTATGAAGAAATGAGTTGTAACCCAATATCTGTTTATTTTTTGGATACTGTCTGTGTGATCTTGAGAAAAATATAAACTCAAAATATGGAGGATGAATGGCCATAGATTTGTCTATTAGGCCACACATTTCAATTCTTCCTTCATGACCACTGTCTACTTATGGAATTTTTGCATACTTTATTAAACCGGCAGTGACAGAGGACTGCTCCTAAGGTTGTGTTGCTATAAATATCATTTTTCAAATATATTAAGAGTTTTTTCAAAGTAATTTTATTTTCATCATTAGATACATGTGTTCTTCGGATTATGAGTTCCTGCTATATAGATCTCTCTTGACCCATAAAAAATGACCTCTCTGGAGTGGAATCTCCATGCCCCAGACGTCCCATGAAACCTGCACACTTGCTCCCCTTTCACATCTGTAGGCACAAAATTAGCCTGTCCTATGTCCCTCTACCCTCTCATTCTAGGGGCAGGACTTGGCTACTGGAGCAGAAACTCCATGCCCTAGATTTTCAATGCCACCTACACTGTCACTCCCCTTTCAGTGCTGTACGCCTGAAATTAACTCCTCCTGATATCCCTCTACCCTTACACCCCAAACCGCATGTATGCTATTGTGTCTGTGTGAAGACATTTTAATTTATATCTGCTATATCCAGAAGGTGAGCCTCAGCTTAGAAATAAAAAAAAAGTGCAACATTGTGCTAACCAAACTGACTTTAAATGAGCTACTCAAAGGTCACTTATACAAATCAAATAAGCAATTGTAACAGCCACAACCCTACACAGTATAATAGCAAAATATCCTTTTCTGTCAATAGATTCTTTGAATGTCAGTGGACTTAACTCTCCCATCAAAAGACAGAGTAGAGGGTTGGATCACGAAAAAATTCCAACAGTTTGCTCTTTATAAGAAAGATACCTAAAATCCTAGGAGAGACATAGATATAGAGAAAAGGGATGGAAAATAATTACACAAGCCACTTTAAAACAAAAAAAAAGAGTTGGGGCATTGAGGCTTATATGAGATCAATTTGCATTCAACCTCAAGAAAGTATTTGGATGTCAGGTTGGACACTTTTTATTTATCAGGGGAATAATAGACTAAGAAGTATTAAATAATAAATACATACACACAAACTTTTGGGTAAGCAAAAGTATGCAAGACTTGCTCACGAACCTAGAAAATACATGGATGAAAACGTTAAACTAGTAATAGGTTTCAACAAGCCACTTTCATAACTAGCAGAACATCAGTAAGGACATAATAGCCCTAACTGAAAAACTAGAAGATTTAGAATTAATACATTATACGTGATCTTACACCCTCAGTAATTTGAATATACATTCTTCTCTGGTGAAAATAAAACATTGTCTAAGATAGATCATATTCTAGGACATAAGTCTAATTACTAAGAATAGTATCAAGCATCCTGTCAGATCACAATGCTGCAGAGATAGAGACTGACTGTAAAAAGATGTGGAGAAGCTTAACACATGGAGAATGAACAACATGTTACAGGTGGGTCAAAGAAGAAATCAAGGAAGAAATAAATGGATTCCTTGAGACTAATGATAATGAAGAAACAAATTACTAAATTCTATAGGGTAATTAGGGGAAAGAGTAAAAGCTGCAATTAGGGGAAACACATAGAACACAGGCTTACATAAAGAATTAAATAAAAGATTAAATCAACAATGTAAAGGCACATGTTAAAGGTCTGGACAATCAACAACAAAGAACCCAAACACAAGTAGAATGAAAGAAATAATAAAAACCAGAGGAGAAATAAATGATATAGAAACCAAGAAAACAATACAAAGAATTGGTGAAACCAGGAGCTTTTTTAAAAATAAACAATAGATAAACCATAGGAATATAGACAATATAGACAATCTGTCCATTTCTGTTAGGTTCTCTTGCTTAACACAATATATAGACAATATAGACAAGCAAAACAATGTAGACAAACCATATGCTCACAAGGAAAAAAAGAAAAGTGCGCAGATAAATTGTATCAGAAATTGATGGGGAGAAATTATATGAGAATCCTCAGAAATCCAAGACATCATGAGAAATATTTATTGTGTTAAGCTAGAGAACTTAAAAGAAATGGACACATTCCTGAAAACATAATTTTTGAAAATTGAGGAGGAAGTAGATGCCAAAATATTCCAAACACAAGTAAGGAAATCAAAACTGTAATCAGGAATCTCTGAAGAATAAGTTGTAAACAGATGGACTTACAGGTGAGTTCTATGAAACAGTCAGAGAATTACTATGATTGATTCTTTTTTAAATATAATTTTTAATTAATAATATTGGCTTACATATTGTTGACAATCATATTTTAGGTATAAATTAACATAATATCAGGGGAGTTCCCATCACCAAATTGTCCTCCCTCCACCTCCGTCCCCATCCTACTTCCCATATCCTCTTCCCTGTCCCCCCGGGGATGCTAAAGTAAGTGTTCCCTTCTGTGCCTAGCTTACTATTTAGTGAACTTACACCTGTTTGTTCTTGATACTTCCCCTTTTTCCACCTAATTTGGAGGTGGGACTAGTTAGTTCAAGTTATGTGGTTTTGTTTAAAAAAAAGAAAAGTAATAACTTAATTCTTTAACTCTTCCACAATATCGAAGAAATGAGACTCTTCCGTAATGCCTTATATGAAGCTAATATTATGCTGATTTCCAGAGATGACAGAGAAACTTCGAAGAAAGAAAATTACAGACCAATCTCACTTATGAACATTGATGCAAAATGTTCATCAACAAAAATCTTATCAAATTTAATTCAACAGCAAATACAAATTATATTTATTGACTAAGGGGGTTTCATCCTGAGAATGCAAGAGTAGTTCAATATAAACAAATCAATCAACATCATGCACCACATTAATAAAAGGAAAGATGAAATTATATGACCATATTAATCAGTGCAGAAAAAGCATTTGATAAGACCCAATACCCACTCTTGATTAAAATTCTTTGCAAAATAGGTGTAGGGGAACTGTCAAGATAGTAACACCTACCTTTTAAAAAACTGTAGCCAATGTTACTTTTTAATTTATAATAATTATTTTAGTTCAATGGAAACAAAATTGTTCATGATTGAGGCTTAGTTATAGAATGCTTAACACCTTTTACTAGGGCACATTTCCCACCACAATCGTCCTGAATTTCCCTCCCACCTCCCCACTCCCACCTGCCTCTGAGGCAGGTATTTTACTTCTCTTCTTTTTTTGCCTTTTTTTTGACAATGAGTTTGCACTATTGTTAATGAAGGGGTACCATGTATATAACTTTATCCCCTTTCAACATTCCGTTCTTGTTCAGAGTGATCAGTTCCAACTATCATTGTCATAGTGGACCATTTTCTACCCTAAATGTATTTTATAACTTTTTTTGGTGACTAACATCCTATCATAGACTTGTGATACTGATCATCTATATTGTCTCTGGATATTATTATCATATTATTTTTTATTGTTCTTATATCCCACAGATGGTTGAAATTATTCTATGTGTCTCTTCCTCTCCCTCTGGATTATTTTACTCAGCATATTACTTGCCATATCCATCTATGTATAAGCAAATTTAATGACTTCATTTTTCTTAGCAGCTGCATAGTATTCCATTGTATTCCATTGATGTGCCACGGTTTCTTTAGCCACTCATCAGTTCTCAGGCACTTGAGTTATTTGCAGATTCCAGCTATTGTAAATAGTTCTTCAATAAACATAGGAACACATAGACCATTTTTGAATTGTGTTTTTGTTTTCCTAGATTATGTACCAATGAGGTGTATGGCTGGAATTTCAATTTCTAGGTTATTAGAGGAATATCCGCATTGTTTTTCAAAAGCCTGGACCAATCTACATACCCACTAGTAATAAATAAGTGTCTTTTTTAACCCACATTCATACAAACACTGGATGCTTTTGTTTTTGTGATGTGTGCCAGTCTCTGTTTTAGGAGGTGATATTTCGTTGTTGTTTTGAATTGCATCTCCCTTATTTTTAGTGATGTGCAATATTTTTATGTGTGCTTTAGGCAATCTGTATTTCTTCTTTGAGTAAATGCCTACCATGTCTTTCCTAAATTTTTTGAATGGAGTTAGATGTTTTATTCTTGCTAAACTCTATCAATATCTAGTATATTGTGGATACTTTATCAGACGGATATTGGATGAATAGTTTCTCCAGTTTTGTAGGTAGTCTTTGTATCCTATTCACTTTGTGTTGCAGAGGCGTCTTAGTTTAATGCAGTCCTATTTGTTTAACTTTGTTTCCACTTTCTTGGCCATAATGTTTCCTCCTTGAAGATGTATTTAGTTTTAATATCATGGAGTTTTCTGCCTACATTTCCCTCTGTGTATCTTATGGTTTTAATCCACATATCAAGGTCTTTATTGAATCTTGATTTGAATATTTTACGTGATGTTAAAGAAACTGAGTTCTGTGTTCTGCATGTAGTTGTCCAGAATTTTCAAAACCACTGGTTAAAGATGCATTGCTTGCTACACTTTGTATTTATTGATTCTTTATCAAAGATTAATTGATTGTATACCTAAGTGTCAGTCTCAGAATACTCCACTATTCCATTGATCTGAGAGCCTCTCTTTATTCCAATATCATGCTGTTTTAATGATTACTATTCTATAGAACAGTTTAAATTTGTGGAAAGTTATGCCTTCTATCTTCATTTTAAAAAGTATTGCTTTATATATTCATGGATATTTTTATTCTATGTGTAAGAATGTATTATCACAAGAGTGTTGGATGTATTTAAAAAAAACTTCATGGGTAGGGATATAGGGACTGTATTGAATCTGTACATTTATGATTTTAATCATTCCAATCCATGAGCAAGGTATGTATTTCCATATCCATGGATCATCTTTTATTTCTTGAAGTACTGTTTTTTTGTATAAGTCTTTTAACCCCTTAGTTAAGTTGACTCCAAGGTACTTGAAGCTCTGCACTCAGAAATCACTCCTGGCAGGCTCAGGGGACTATCTGGGATGTCAGGGATAAAACCCAGGTCAGCCATGTGCAAGACAAATGTTCTACCACTGTGTTATCTCTCCAGCCACCTGACACACAATTTTGAATGAAATTTTTAATATATATTTCTTCTCTTCCATTATTTGTATATAGAAAAGCCATGGAATAAATACAATCTTTAGGATTTTCTAATTACAGTATCATGTCCTCTTAGAGGAAAGGCTTTTACCTGTTATCCTATTGAGTATAATGCGTGTCATGGGCTTGTGGTAAATAGACTTTGATTATATTGAGAAAAGTTCTTTTAATTCCCATCTTGTTGAGAGTTTTTATCAAGAACAGGTGCTGAGTCTTGTCAATTGGTTTCTATGCATTTATTGATAGAATCCTAGGACTTTTATATTTTCTTTTGTTAGTATGTTAATTGACTTGCATATGTTAAACCCTCTTTTTTGGGGGGGGGGTCACACCCGGCAGCTCTCAGGGATTACTCCTGGCTCTATGCTCAGAAATCGCCTCTGGCAGGCACGGGGGACCATATGGGATGCCGGGATTCGAACCACCATCCTTCTGCATGAAAGACAAATGCATTACCTCCATGCTATCTCTCCGGTTCCTAAACCCCCTTTTAATCTCTGAAATAAAACTTATTTTGTTATGGTATGTGAACTCCTTGATGAGCTGTTGGATTCTATTTGCTAGTATTTTTAGGATCTTTGCATCTGCCTATAATTTTCTTTCTTTGTTACAATATTATTCTTTTGTAAACTAATATTTTTATTTAAACTGTAATTGTAGTTGGGTTTCAGTGATAAAAAGAACATCCCCATCACCAGTGCAATCTTCCTATCACCAATGCTCCCATCTCCCTCTCCCCCCAACATCCCGCCTATATTCGAGATAGGCTTTCTACATCCCTCACTCACTGACACTTTTATGATAGTTCTTAGCATAATTATTTCTCTAACACCACAAACCACTTTTTTGTGGTGAGATTCATATCTTCTGGCTCTTAACTCTGGAAATTATTTCAATGTCTTTAATTTTTTATAAAACCTATAGATGAGTGAGATGATTCTGTGTCTATCTCTCTCCTTCTGACTTATTTCACTCAGCATAATAGATTCCATGTACATCCATGTATAGGACAATTCCATGACTTCATCCCTCCCGATGGCTGCATAATATTCCATTACATATATGTACCAAAGTTTCTTTAGCCATTCATCTGTTGAAGGGCATCATGGTTGGTTCCAGAGTCTGGCTATTGTAAATAACGCTTCAATAAATATAGATATGAGGAAGGGATTTTTATATTGTATTTTAATGTTCCTAGGTTATATCCCTAGGAGTGGTATAACTGGATCATATGGGAGCTCAATATCCAATTTTTTGAGGAATCTCCATACTCGATATATTTTTCCATAGAGCTAGCCTAGACAGCATTCCCACCAACAGCGAATGAGAGTGCCTTTCTATCCACATTTCTGCCAGCACTTATTGTTATTGGCTGTGTGTGTGTGTGTGTGTGTGTGTGTGTGTGTGTGTGTGTGTGTGATTTGTGCCAGTCTCTGTGGAGTGAGATGGTACCTCATTGTTTTGATTTGCATCTCCCTGATGATCATGTTGTGGAGCATTTGTTCATGTGCCTTTTGACAATTTGTAACACTCAAGAAAGAAATTGAAGAGGATCTAAAGAAATGGAAGAACATCCAATGCTCATGGATAGGTAGAATTAACATAGTCAAAACGACTATCCTACCCAAGCTACTATATAGATTTAATGCAATACCTATTCAAATTCAGACATAATTCTTTAAAGAATTAGAATAATAAATCACAAAGTTCATCTGGAACCACAAAAGACCCAGGATAGTCCAGCATATACTAAAAAACAAGAAGCTGGGTGGCATCTCCTTACCTAATTTGAAACTATACTATAAAGCCATAGTGATCAAAACAGCATGGTACTGGAACTGAGACAGGACCTCAGATAGTGGGTCAGAACAGAATTCCCAGACATAAACCTCCAGATATACAGTCAACTAATATTTGATAAAAGAGGCAAGAACTTGAAATGGAACAAAGAAAGTCTATTCAACAAATGGTGTTGAAACAAGTGGAAAACCACATGTACAAAAGTGAAAATTGACCCATACCTCACTCC
>PVKC010043989.1:0-11671 GCA_004027635.1 Crocidura indochinensis | reverse complement strand
AGGCTCTTGATGCATGCAAATTAGACAATGTTCTGGATCATCTACACTGTCAAAAGCCTGCTCAAATGAGCCAGAGTCAGAGAGGAAGTCTATTACAGTATACCCTTTGAACCTTTGCTTATTGTGATTGGCTCACTGTGGTACATACAGTTGCAGCACAGGAACGTTCTGTCTGATACAGCAAATATAGGCCTAAACCATGTTTTAACTGCAAAATAGGGGGGTCGTCTTATACGCCGGCAAATATGGTACCTATTAGGCACTGATTTTAATTCTCTTTGTTTTGCCTTGGCATGCCAGTGTTGTCACCATCTCCATTTAAAAGATTTTGAGTGAAGCATCTATTCAGAAGGTGAATTCCACATCCTACTGGTTTGGTGCCGATTATTTGTTGCACCAATTCTAGTGATTCTTTCCTAAAAGAACGTGGAATTTACCAGTGTGATCATTTTAGTGGCATCATCATTATTCTAGTCACAATGATGAAAACATTTCTAATTAGATTGTAATTAACAGAGAGCCATTCAATTAGCTAAGCAACCATTTGATTTAGAGATGCATAGAAGACACAAAGAAATAAATAACCTCAAATTTTCAGGTGACCTCCTTTCTACTTGTTTTATCTTTTCTGGTTACATGATCTTTCTCATTGCCAACGATAATCAGCTTGATTAATCTCGTCATTCCTTTCCATAACACTAACTTGTATGTGATTTTGGGCTGCTCTGGCTCAAAGACTCAGCTCTGACCATCAAAATCTTACATTCTCAACTTGACATTACTCCTTTAAAATCTAGGGAGAGACAGAAAATGATATTTGATATCTACTTCTGTGTGATTAACTACTGCCTCAAGTTAATTTTGTACGACTATGGGCCTCACAAATGCCCTTTCTTTCTGCAAGGGCCCTGCATGTGAGAGGAGGATGGAGTTTAAGATCAGAGTTGTGATTTGACATGCTCAAATCTTTCCTCCTCACTATGTCTCCTTCCTTTATCCTGCACCTTGCCCCCTCATTACCAAGTACTCCAGTCTGAATTAATGATTTGACAAGGCTATTGATAGATCCCTTCACTGGATCAAATTCCTTGTAGAAATGGAAGACTTGATGTTTCCAATTCAAAGGAAGGGACTTTCAGGAAATCTGTGTCTGTCTCTATAAGAAACAGTATTGGAAATCAATGAAGATCTATTGCCGAACCCAGACAGCAAGATACTTAACATAGTTACTAGCTGTGCTAACTGATTTAATGAACAGGGAACATAACAAATGGGCATGTTTACTAAGTTAACTTGTGAAAATGAATATCTGTAATTAAAGCGGTTCACAACTGACAGGCAAACAGGAAATTATTGTTATTATTACACACAAATCATCTTAAAATACTAAAACTTAATAAATAGGGGAAAAACAAACAATGGCTAAACTGTCTGCTAAATAAAAAATAATGGCGAACACCTGTGGTCTTTTTATAGGACTCCAGTGGAGATTTTTTTTTAAACCTAATTAGGTTTTTGTAATGCTACCATTTCATTATTTTTCTGAGCATTATTAAAAGAAAATGTTCATATTTTCTCTGTAAAAAGGGTCTGCCTAATAGTTTCAGGCATGGGATTTTTTTTCAGTGCTACAGACACTGATAATTCAAGATCCTATTGGCTAAGATTAGAGTCTTTAGGTGTTATAGACCACTTCAAACTGACTCTGCTCCAGTGAGTAACTAGGAAATGTGTTGCAGAGTAGGTATAAGAGTGAACTATGCAATTATCTTCATAGTTGAACCATAGTTTTGGCCATGTTTTGGCAGAGTATTTTATGGAAGATAAGATACAGTGTTTTAATTTTCCCATTGTAAAATGAAAGTAATCATTATGACACAAATCTCATAGAATTATTGTTTGAACCAATACAGGCAGTGAGTTAATTGTGTTTGACACATCATTAGTGCCCAAATATATTGAGTACGAATACTACCTTCAAGTTACCATTCTTTGCGTGTCTTCTTTAATCAAGAAAGTTCTAGAGGGGCAGGAGTATGATGCAGCAGTAGGGTGTTTGCCATGCACGTGGCTGACCTAGACTGGACTGCGGTTTGATCCTCCGGAATATCATATGGTCCGCAGGAACGATTTCTGAGCACATAGCTAGGAGTAATCCTTGAGTATCAACCGGGTGTGCCCCTCAATAAAGAAGGTTTTAGAAATGCAGAATCAGGATACCACAGTCATATTCAGGGAACAACAGGAACAAGAGTGATATAGGTCTACAGAAGAGAAAGTCTACTTGCATTATAGCACAAACTTTTTTTTTTTTGGTTTTGGGGCCACACCAGGCGGCGCTCAGGGGTTACTCCTGTCTATCTGCTCAGAAATAGCTCCTGGCAGGCACGGGGGTAGTGGGGGCATATGGGACACCAGGATTCGAACCAACCACCTATTAGGTCCTGGATCAGCTGCTTGCAAGGCAAACCGCTGTGCTCAAACTTTTTAAAAATAATTTGTACTGTGCTCAAAGTGAATTACAAATCTTTCACAGTAATATAGCACACATTTTAAAAGGATCTAATTATTTGTTGTCTTCCTTCCTGCTCTTGAAATGTAAGTTCAGGGAAGGAGAATATTGTAGGGCTGACATGATTCACAACTCCAAGAGGTGATACTCAAATTGCCATTTTATGATCCTGTGCTGCATGGCTGCCATTAATGCGAAATGCAGAGTGTATTGTATTGGAGTTGTACAATATGGTGGTCTTGGATAACCCAAAGTAAAACATTGATCTCATGCCATAAGTATACTGTTGTTACTAGAGTTTTTAATCATAAATTGCCTTTATTATTTTAGAAAATGCTTCTCTCACTTTTAAAATTAAGCATTTCTGAAAAAAAGTACATCAAAGCATTTCAAATTCTTTATCTCTATTGATATGATTATGTTTTTGAAAATCTTACTTGTGTTGGTGTGATGTGCTACCTTTATTGACTCGTGCATATGGAATAATTCTTTATTCCTGGAACAAAATACAACCTATGATGGATTTTTATTTTAATGTATAGTTAAATTTGATTTACTAATTATTTTAGAGGATTTTATCACAGTCTTTTAAATCAGATGTTGGTTTGTAGTTTTCTTCTTATTTTTTAAATTAAGTATTCCTGCTCTCATTAACAGGGGACTGTTGACTCCACAAAATGTGTTTGGCAACATTTCCCCTTCTTTAAATTTTTGGAACAGTTTAAGGAAAATAGTTATTAGGTCATATTTTTGGGGTAAGAATTCATTAAATAATCTGGCCCTGGAATTGTTTGGGCAGATAGTTAAGTAATGTTTCAATTTACTTACTATTCTGAACTTGTCTGTTTTGTTTCCTATTTCCTCCAATTCAATCTTGGAAGGTAGCATCATTCTAAGAATTTGCCTATTTCTTCTAGATTTTCTAATTTACTGGCAGAGACATTTATAGCAATATTTCATTATTTGAATTTCTGTAACATTTGTTTAAACCATCCTCTTTCATTTATGATTCTATTTATTTATAAGTTTTCTTCTTTGTATAACTTGCTAACAATTTGTCCACTTTGCAGGCAGTTATTCTTTAGAAGAATCAACTGCTGGTTTTACTGAATTTTTTGTGTTATCTTTTAAATATCTAATTTACTACTAATTTAATTTATTGTTTGTTTTCTTGGATCATTCCTGGTGATATTCAGGGATTACTCCGGGCTATGCACTCAGAAATGGCTCCTGGCTTTGGGGACCATATGGGACGCCGGGAGATGGAGCCGTGGTCTTGAGGTTCTTTTCTTCAAATTTCTTTTAGCTGGTACTTTTGGGGCATGCAGAATTTGGTTGCCTGTAGTACTTAGCTCCGGGAGTTTCTCTGCAATGAAGTCTCTGACTATTATTGACTCTTCATGGGGATTTTTTTCTCTGGGACTCCAATGGTTCTTATTTTGTTTCTGTCGAGTTTACTGAAGACTTCTATTTTCATCTATTCACATTATTTGAGGTTTTTTTTTCATTGTCTGATCATTTGCTTTAAGGTTCTTTTCCAATCTCTTCTATTGTATGGAATTGTTAAGCACCCCATCTTCCAGCTTACTAATTCTATCCTTATCTGCTGTTACTCTGTTGGAGAGGCTCTCCAGTGAGTTTTTCATTTCGCCTACCAAATTTTTCAGTCATGATATTTAACTTTGGAATTTTCTCATTTCTATTTCCATATCCTCTCAATTGTTATTTGTGGTTCATTTAGCTCAATCAATCCATGCTTCTTTTGAATTTTATGAACATCCTCAATATTTCTTCTCTAAACTCCTATCTGAGAGGCTTAAATAAGTAATTGCATTTTTTTGGTTGTCAGAGTTGATATCTTCATTCTCTATGTATTGTGTTGCCTGCATTGTTTCCCCATTGTCACACTTGTAGCATGATGCTTTCTGAGTGTTGTGCTGGGAATCATTGATTAGGATATGTGCATGGTGTGGCAGCCAGGGATTTTGGATGGCAGCAGCACTGAAAAGCATGCAGTGGGGATCAGTTGAGCCTATTTTAGAAGAATGTGTACTTGGTCTTTGGAGGTTGAGTGTCCTGTATATACTGTATATATTTAGTAAGACCATCTGATCTACTTTCTATGATCTGTCCACTCATTAGAATGGTGTGTTTAAGTTTTACTACTATTGTATTCTTAGGTCATTCTTAAATTTCTTCAGGCATAATAGTAATAATAGTAATGTTTCAGTCTTACAGTGTCACTTTTCCACATAACTAGAGTGCTAATATTCCTCTGCCAGTGTCCCTTCTTATCTGCTTCTCACCACACCTGTTGAAAGCCTCATTTTTTGGGGTGTTATCTCAGAGTTTATTTTAATTGACTATTGTCTAAGCTCTTGTTCTATACTTTTTATGTTTATATCCATTATTTATCCTTTTTCTTCTGAATTACTTTACTTAGCATGATACACTCTAGTTACAATGAAGTTTTAGTTTAATGTTACAACTTTCTAAGTTATATATAAATATTTATATTTTATAGAAAATACATAAAGTTATATATTTATAAATAAATAAAATTTTTTGTATCTATATTTTCCCCTTCCCTTTGGGAGAATCTTCCAAGTTATGCTCAGGATGTCTGGGGACCTTACTGATCAGACATTGGATCAGTGTAAGGATATGAGAATATGATGCAGCTCTATGGACCATGTTGTGCTAGTAAGTAAACCTGTATTGAGAATATGCATGCAGCCTAACTTATGTATTGTTTTTCATTTCCTATTCTTTTCTTATAGGGAAGTAGTATTCCAGTGTGCGTGTACCAAATATAATATGGCTTATATACACAATATAGTTTATGGCATAAATGTGCATAAACATATGTGCATGACAATTCATTTATCTATTATTTATTGATGGTCACTTTAGTGTTTTCAAATGTTGGATAGTGTAAGTAGTATATCAATGAAGATAGATATGTTTATATCTTTTCAAATTAATTTTTTTGTTCTTGGGATAGCTGTGTCATACCTTATGTCTGTTAAAATTGTCTTTTGTACTTTGGGGGTTCCTCATTTGTTAAATACATATTGAGGAGTAATATGCAGTCTTGATGAATTCTTCCTTTGAATATTATAAAATGGCATTTTCTAATTATTGTAATTATAGCTGCCCCTGTTTTTAGTTTACCACTTGTTAAAGGATTCTTTGTTTTCTAGTCTATATTTATCATTGGATATCAGCTGTGTTTTCTGCAAGCAACAAGAGTTTGGGGCATATATTCTATCCATCTAGTCATTCTGTACCTCTGATTAGTGATTTAGAATCATTGGCAGGAAGATTATGTAAATACATTTGTTTATTATTATTTTTATATGTTTTTCTTTGGGGTCTACCTTTTATGTGATGTTTGGTTATTTTTCATTTTCTTTGTTTCCTTTAGTTATTTTTGTTTTGAGGCATACACATAAGGGCCTAATTTTATAACTTATTTAAAATGGGAAGCAGTTTAATTTTAAATTTATTCTAAGAGTCTATTATTCCTCTCCCCTGTTCATTTTAACATTCTCATTTTATGATGGTTCTATACAGGATTTACTTTCATTCTCTTAAAATTTCTTTAGTGTTGCCTGTGAGGTTGGTTGGCTTAGTGGAAATGTTTAAGTGTTTGTAGAGTGCTATACCATGACTTCAAGTCTAAGAGATAATTGTTTTTTCTTAAATTTAAAATTTTACTTATTTGTATTTATTGAGTCACCATGAAATCATAAAGTTACTCATGATTGGGTTTCAGGCAGACTCTGTTTCAACATCCATTCCTTCACCAGTGTATGCTTCCCTCCATCATGGCTTTCCACCCCTCCACCCCAGTTTTACTCTCAAAGACCAGTTTGTTTTTGTCAGTTTTTTCACTATGATTGATAGTACTATTCCTTATAATAATAAAGGTTGACTTTGAGAGATAATCTTAGAACATTTTTAGGGTAGAGCTTACTGGTGGGAGAATAGAATCATCTTGTTTATAGAATTGATGCTAAGAAATATGTTGACAATCATTTGGTATGTGACTCTGCTTTTCTCTTATTACTTTTAGGATTCTCTCTTTGATTTTTTTGAGCATTGATTTCAACATGTCTTAGTGTGTCTTATTTGGATTTATTTTGTTTGTAATTAATTCTTTGAGACTCCTGGATTAGGCTTTTGTCTGTTTCCCTAGTTTGGGTTTCTTGATATTGTTTCTTCAAATAAGTTTCTGTCCCCCAAATCTCCCTCTGGAAACCTTATGAAATAATGTTGTTCCTCTGAAGATTGTACTTTAAATTATATATATTATTTGTTCTAAAATATTTTTCTTTTCTGACATCTGTGGCTAATTTCTGCTACTCTATCCTCCAGTTCACTTTTTCAGTTTTCAGTTTCATGCATTCTACAATTGATCCTATTACATGTGTTTATAAGCTAAATAACTACATTCTTCATCTCTGTGAGCTCTATTAAGAGTTTTTTCATGCCCCTGGTAATGTTTTCATTTTGTTAAGCCATTGTTTTCCTAATTTGAGAGAATACCATAGTGACTTTTGTTCTGTAGTCCTTTTCAGGTAATTTACTTATTTTTTTTTTTTTTTTTTGCATTAGGATTTTCCTGCAGACTTTTGTCTTGATGCATCAGTTTGGGTGAATTTCTCTAGTTCCTAATTATGCTTGGCACTCTGTTTATTTCTATGGATTAAGCTAAATTGCTTTGTTTCCCAGTCCTAATATATCAATATGGAGTTAAAGTGGAAGGCTGCAGAATATTGGCTAGAGTGTTAATCTTGGCTACTGAGCTTTCTGTCATTGTGTAAGTTGGGTCCTCATCACAGATGATTGGAGTCCAAGAGTTAGTGTGGGTTACTGGCCCATGAACACAATCTTCTGGGGTCTAAGAACACAATCTCAAGGTAGAAACTTAGATATTGAGTACAAAGGCTGCTGTTATAGTGTGTCCATGACACAACCTTCTTGAGTTTTGTAGTTAACTGAGTTGCTCATGGTTCACTCTTTCCTCTTTGTTCATGGTAGATTCTGGGACTGTGGAAGGAAGTTAGTGGTAGGTCATATGCTTTCCTTAAGTGAGCCCCTGGGTTTGATTTCTAACACCAAACATTAATTAGAAAATAAAATCAGGGCCGGAGCAATAGCACAGCAGTAGGGCATTTGCATGCAGACAACCCAGGATAGACCTGAGTTTAATCTCCGGCATTGTATACGGTCCCCCAAGCCTGCCAGGAGCAATTTCTGAGTGCAGAGTCAGAAGTAACCCCTGAATGCTGCCAGGTGTGGCTCCCAAACCAAAATAAATGAATAAATAAAATAAAATCAGATGATTAAAAATTTTAAAAGGAAGTTTTTACTGACTGCTTTTTTTTTTTTTTTTTTTTTTTCAGAAACCTCTGGCTCAATTTACTCTTCAGGGGTCAGTTGCAGCCTGATCTCCATTCAGTGGGATTTTAAAGCCTATTTTTTTGTGTGCTGAAACTCAGGAAAGAGCTTACAGGAAGGTACTGAGGATGATTTGCAAAATTTTATATAGTCCGGTTTCCCAAAAGTCTGCTAATCCTTAGTGGATGGATGGCTAGTGTTTTTATTGCAAGAGCAAAACTGGGTTTCAGCTAGTTCCACAGGGTTTTCTACAGAAGCATTAGTGCTAACCATCATTGTAAGTATGTGATATCTGAATGACTGAGGATTTAGTAGTGAGAAAAGGCAAATTTTTGTGGACTGTGGCACTAAGCACAGCTAGTTCCACTAGAATGCAGGTAGCATTGGTCTTGCTAGAGGATGAGGCCACAAAACTGGAATATGTGCTTTTCATGGCTGAATATGCTTTGCTGCTCCCTAGGGCTGAAGGCTCAGGTCTTTAATGAGGCTAGGGCCTTTGTCACTAAGGCTTTACAGTGGAGTGGGAACCTACAAGCTAGTGGCCCTTGCAAGTGTGAGAGCATTAGCAGGGGGCACAGAAAGGAGGGATTTCTACTAGTCCTAAGGTCAATAGTAAGCAATGTGGCCATCTGTTACTTGGCTGTGCTTTGGAAAATCTGTTTATTACTTTTAAGTTTTCTCCTTCCTTGTCATCAGAAAGGTAGGCTTTAGCAAGGGGCCATACTTATCTGTCCTCCAGAGGCAGGTCATTTTGATAGTTGTCTCTCCATCCCAAGCTAGTGAAGTATCTTCCCAGAGTGGGTAGAGAACTAGGATTTCCTTTAGGGTCTAGTAGATGTCAAGAAGGCAGCTAAAGATTTCTATGGTCCCTTTCTACCCTTTCAATTTATCTTTTATTTTTTATTTAAACACCTTGATTACATACATGATTGTGTTTGGGTTTCAGTCATGTAAAGAACACCACCCATCACCAGTGCAACGTTCCCATCACCATTGTCCCAAATCTCCCTCCTCCCCACCCACTCCCAGCCTGTACTCTAGACAGGCTCTCCATTTCCCTCCCTTCCAGGAAAAAACTGAACACTATAGTATCTGTGATCCTTTTATGGATATAGTATTACTGCTTTGGTCTCCCTGGGTAAATGGAAATAGCCAGACTTATCAAGTACTTTTTTTTTTTTTATTTCTCTATTCCTATCCTTTGGGCTTCAATAGTTGCAGGATTTGTCTCTTTTCTATTTCAAGATTAGGGTGGTAGCAATTTCTCCACATCCTGATATCTATGTAAAACACCTCACAATTTAGTGGTCTCTTCTTATTTGTGCCTCACTTAAACTGACACAGAAGCTTTATTCCCCATGTCTGGAAATGCTCAGTGTTTACACTTGACTTTTTGTGTAGAGATGATGTTAAGTGTGTGTGGGGACCATCTGGGATGCTAAGGATTGAACCTTAGTTGACTGCATACAAGTCAAACATTCTACCTACTGTGTTAATTGCTTTGTCTCTGAAATGGAATTTTTACCTCTACAAGAACATTGCTGCTTTCCTTTCCACGTAGTCACAGCCTCATCATTGTAGTGGAATTTCTGTGTCAAGTTTCATGAAAATGGTCCTTGTTTTGTTTATTAGTCTATTATAGTCAAGAGTTGCTGTGACCACAGGAAAAGTTACAGTCTCCATATTCTGCCATTTTGAAATTTTCCTTCCACAGTGTTCATCTTTCTTGATGATTTCATTTGTGTAATAGTTAAGAAATGAGCCAAACATGTGTTATGGGAAAAGTGGGGGGTTGGAAGACTTTTTATTTTCTTTTTTCTTTTGGGGTTAACTTTATTTAAACACCCTGGTTTACAAAGTTGTTCATGACAGAGTTGCTTTGGGCAGTCAAATTGTCCAACACCAATTCCCTCTACCTGTGTCCCCAGTTTTCTATCCATCCCTCAAACCCACCATCCTTAGCAGGCAAAATATTTATATTAAATTGCTTGTTATAACAAAATAATATATAGAATTATAAAAAGTAGTTCAGTAACAGAAATTTATGGAAAATTATTATATATCACAATAGGGTTATTCAAAGTCATTGAGAGTTTACTGAGATATTTCTTGCTAGTTTGTTGTTAGTTTTTGCTTGTGGAGTTTAGTTGACTTCTATACTACTTTCCTAATTTTCTGAGTTTCTACTGGGCTGTCAGCATTATGGAATTTGGATGTGTTGCAAACTGCATTTGTGGCTATGTAATTTAAGAGCTTCAGGATAATTTTTGGTCCACTCCCCTTCCAAGGGTCCTGAATATTAGTGTATGTGTGAGTTTCACTGACTTGACTTGGCATCTCTTCTGAGATTAGTCATGAAGCTGTGAAGTTGTGAAGCTGGACTATTTACATGTTGGTAGCTGTGAGATCTGGGCATGACTTCTGGAGCTTCCAGCAATATAGGGGACTGAGAAGAACCCACTATGAGAAGAAAGCATTTCTTTCTACTCCATATACAACAGTGCTGGTTGCTTCTAGTCTTTTTGATATAAGCCATTGTCACTAGTATGAGATGGTATTTCACTATTTTGTTTGAATTTCCCTAAAAGGAACTGACTGAGGATTTTTTTATATACCTACTTGCCACCCATGTATTCATCTGGTAACCTGTCTCTTAGTCCCTTTTCTCCATTTTGAGATGGGGTAGAGATTGGGCTACATCTGGCAGTGCTCAGGGGATATTACTGGTTTTATACTCAGTAATTACCCTTAATGGGTTCTCAGAAGACTAATTATATGCAGTACTGGGTATCAAAATAGGTTCTCAGCTATGGGCTCTTGCAAGCCAAGTTCTTTACCTCCTATACTATCTCTTTAGACCATCCCCATTTTTTGAGAGACCTCTCAAGTGATGCTCAAGAGATTCAATGGCCTAACCAGTGGTTCTTTACTAACTGGGACAGTTGACCAGTACAAGTGCACAAGGAAGATAAACCATTTGAGCCTTGTAATGTCTGAGAGATTGGGGCTATCCTAGCAGTTCTGGGGTCTCCAGGTGTGCACTTAGAAATGTACCAGAAAAAAATAGAAATGTACCAGAAATTGAACCTAGGTGGGGCACATAATAGGCATACAACATAACCACTGTACTATTTCCTGGTTCAGAACCCTATTTTTGGAATGGGTTTATTGCTTTTTGCTGTTGTTGAGCTCTGTTAGTGTTTTTATGTATCATGGATATTAGCTCTTTATCTGATGTATTGTATGCAAGTATTTCATGAATTGTATGCAACAATTCATCAGGGTATCTTTTTATTTTAACTTGAGTTTCTTTTGCCTTTTTAATTTGATAAGTCACATTTGTTCATTTTGTTGCTGTTTTCTTTGGAGCTAGAATAAAATCACTAAAGATGCCTCTGGGATTCAAATACTGGAAAGTTCTGTGTACATTTTCTTCAATGTATTTGGTGACTTATGGCTTACTTATTTTCCTCTAGTTTAATGTAAAGATGACCCTTATATAATACCAGGGTCTGGTATAAAATAGGTACTCAAAATGACCTTAGAGAATGTCAAGGTCAAGGAAAATGCTTTGAGATTTTGCCAAGAAAGTAGGTGTAAAGTGAAATTTAGGAAGAGCTCAGAGGATTGAAACATGCTGGAACCTTTGTATTTCTTTTTTTTTTTTTTTTTTTTGGTTGGGGGGAGTCACACCCAATAGTGCTCAGGGAATATTTCTGACTCTATGCTCAGTAATCACTTCTGGTAGGCTTG
>PVKC010043988.1:0-11672 GCA_004027635.1 Crocidura indochinensis | reverse complement strand
TAAAACAAAAAAAAAAAGAAAATCAGTAAGTAGTGCACTGCCGCTTTCTGGGGACCCCGGCCAGCGGGAAAAAGGGGTGAATGCCGCGACTAATTCGTGAGTTCCCTGAAGCTGCTCCAATCCAAAATATCTGTGAAGGAAATCTTTGAGAAGTTAGTAGATAAGCTCAGGACAACGTCTCGCTTATCAAGAGGATTTATTGCTGGGGAAAATAGCTTATAAAGGTAGAACACATCATGGGGGCATTACAAGCACGTCACTCAACTTTCCACCAATTACAGCATGGGGGCGTTCATCAGCATAAACTGGGGGCAGGAATTAGGGAGGGGTAAAGAGATAGACTTGAGCACATGCAAAAATGTAATCTTGTTTGTACTGAAAGCATAAGTAAAATATTACCAAACAAGATCTTATAAACCTTCACTCAGCAAGCATAAATAAAACATCAGTTGCAAACACATCAGTTTTTTGCTAACACAAAGGCAAGTTGTTCTATATAGGTGACTACCTACCTCCTGGCTGGGTGGTTGGGCTGCTCTGTGTAAACTTTAACTTTTGTAGTTGGCCATTTTCTTTGTCCTCCGGGCATGAGTGCCTCTTGCCACGTGGGCAACAAGGTCAGGGACTTCTGAGACACCATTTTGTTCTAGGTTCTATCAGCTTCTCACAGTGCACTACATTAAGTTCACCACTGAATGTCCAATTTTATTTTGAACAGTCTGGTAAAAGTGGCTTTTTAAAATAAGAACTAGAAAGTTCTTATAGGTCACATAATGCCATGCCTCTGCCAGGAAAACCATCCATTGTTTCCCTCTTCACCTAGAGCAAAAATGACTCCCTGATAATGTTCTAAAGGGTCGATAGTCTGTTCTCTTCTATTTCCATGATCTTTATGTGCATCTCCTACTATCCTATCCCATACTAATTTTTTATGTACATGTTTTGGGCTTTGCTCACATTATTACTTCTCAACACTGAAGTCAAAGACACACCTCAGGATCTTTCTTTTTTGCATTCCTTCTGCCTTTCCTCCATATGGCTGAAGGAGCTTTCCCTCACTTAAGCTATCTGTTAAATAAATTCACTATTGATAACTGATTAGAACGACTTTACTGCATAAAATAGCAGAACCCTACCTTTTATTACTCGTACCCTGACTTTCACCAGAGCAAATATTCTTACCTAGATATCTCATATTTATTTACGTATTGTCATCTACATCCACTTCCCTCCAGACACATATCAAAATATAATATCTACAAAGGTAGACATTATTTGCTTTGATGTTTGATGTATCACTAATCCCTGAAAAAGTACCTGATACTTCAGAGATTTCTGACCACTCTTTATTATCAAATGAATCTATTTGGGGATAATAATAATCTCTGTTTTTTTCTTATTTATGTTGTTTTTCTTTTTATTCTGTCTCCGCCTTTCCCCTTTCTTCTCCTTTTTAATCATATCTAGTATGTATTATTCAACCCACTTCTGAATGATATTGCAGAAAATACACTATATCTTTTAATCATGAGAATAATTCCCTAAGGCGCATATCAACCTCACATTAAGAGAGAAAATAAAGCTCAGAGTAAGAGGAATATAATCTTTTGAAGATGGCACAAATAATATCTTGGATATTTAACCCGAGTCCTACTTTAATTACACTATATATGCTCATTCCACTACCACAAACCTTGTGATTACTGAAGCTTTTCTTTATATTTTTCCTCTTGCTATTTCTTGCTAACAGCAGAAATATTCCTAGAATGCTAGAATATTATCTTAAATATTAACTCATCTATATATCTTGCACTCACCCCTCCCTTTCCTACTTTACACAAGGTTGTTATTAGTGAAACTTAAGCTCAGGGGTAGTAATATTAAATGGAGATTCTACAGTTATGTGGATAATTAAGAACTAGAAAGTTCTTATGCCCAATTTTGTATCCTCTGTGAACACTACATATCTTCAAACAGCCTGCAAATTAACAGTATGTTACTGGAAGAAATTCAGATTCCAAGGATGATAAAGATTTCAAATGAAAATCAAGAGAGGTCAAAGAATAGCTATTCACCAAACTAGTGATTCTAAAATTTTGGAATATATGAAAATTACCTATAAAAGACACATTTCTGGAACATACTTCCACATTTAAATTTCAATAGTAGGTAGGGCTCAAACATCTATTTATTTAAGTAGAGCCCTAGTAGATAATCTGTAGTTAATTATTTGCTGAATCAATTAAAAGTAAACATATGGGGTCGAAGAGATAGCACAGAGGTAGGGCATTTGCTTTGCACCCTGATGACCCAGGAAGGACTCGAGTATGATTCCCAGCATCCCGTATGGTCCCCTGAGTCTGCCAGGAGTGATTTCTGACCATAGAGCCAGAAGTAGCCCCTTGAAAACCGCCAGGTGTGCCCCCCCAAAAAAAAACAAAAATAAATAAATTGAAATAATAAAGCAAACATGCAATTTAGGGTAAAGATAGTATGGCTTTTATTACAACGATGGCACTGAAGTTATTTTAAGAAGAAAATCATAACATGTCTTCCTGTAGGATACTTGCAGAAAATTATACTGCCACTTCAATGCTGAAAACAACTTGGGCTGGGTTAAAATTTGGGAGGTTTCATATAGATCACCACAATAAAATTTGTTGTTTAAAGAGAGCAAAATAAAGTATGAGAAAGTCTACTAGGTTTGATATATGATGACAAAATATGTATGCTAATTAAAATATCTCACTTAATGGAAACTGTGTATTAATGATGCATGACTTTGGCATTCCAGTAGAAGAGTAGATCATATTCCATATTATTCAGTGCATCGTATACAGTAAATAACCCCACAAATTAATAATGTTTCGCTACATAAACGTTGAGCTAAAAGCCATTGTTATTTTATTGAAAAAGTGGCATCAGTCTTCAGAGGTGGACTACACTAAGAAAAGTAAACAATGCTGAAGAAGAAATTGGCAAAGCAAAATCAGAAGAGTCTTTGTAAATGTAAGCTTTATTAGAAATGTTTGGGCAAAAAAGATAATAGAGATTAGAAAATGGAATTTGTTCCCAAAGCTCATCAAGTCTCATGCCCCTTGATCCCACTTACAATAGAAAATCCCATAATCTGGATTTATTTGAAGAATAGACCGAAGTAGGAAAAAACATTGCTTTCTGCATGTTTTAAGCTAACAGTTCTTTTACATCTAAGAAACTATAAAACTATACTTACGTATGTTAAGCCACCTTGTCAAAAGTACTAATATTCACCCCTTTTACTATCTTTGCTGAAAGCAAAGTCCATCCGGTATAATGAAACAGGTACTGAACTTGACAGAACACTTTGAAATCTCATACTCTAAATATTAAAGGCCAATTTTCCAAATTGCAACCTTCTTCTTAGCTGGACTCAAATTGCTTTTTCTAGAAAATTCAGAGCCTGATACTTTGATTTCACAGTAGTTCCTGGGGCTCTTTCTACCGAGCTTTTTAAGAAAGAACTCCATGTAGCAGAAACCAACCATTGATCTTAAATGGGTTATTATATTTGTCATGGATCTATAGGTGTTCTGCTTATAGGGAGAAGTAGGAAACCATAAGGGAATGATAGAGGAGGAGAATAACATGGCTTAGTCAGTACACTAAATGCTACCATAAGTATCATATCTTAAGAATAGCTATTTTAGGGACTGGAGCGGTGGGACATCAGTAGGACGTTTGCCTTGGACAAACCTGGGTTCAGTCCCCATCATCCCATACAATCCGCCCAAGCCAGGAATAGCCAAAAGTAAACCCTAAGAGTCACCTGGTGTGACCCCAAAATAAACCAAAAAAAGTAAAAAAAAAGAAGAAGCAGCATTTTGGGGACAGAGAGATACAACAGTGTGTATACCACTTGCCTTGCCATACCTAGGTTTGGACTTTGACACTAAGTTCCTAAGAACTGCCACAAATGGCCCCATAAGCACAGAGCAAGGTGCAAGGTGCAAGCCCTGAGCAGAGCTGGGTGTGGCCCCAAGACTAAAAATAAAATCGACCTTTAAAATAGTTCTGACTGAAACCTAACTACAATCAAGTTTGTAATCATGGTGCTTAAATAAATATAATACTTAAAAATATTTCACAATAAAATATTTTCTTGAATAAAATATTCAAGAAACAAATTTCAAAAACTAATAGTTGTGAAGTCATAGTCGACAGATTAATAAATAACGTCAATTAGTTCCTAATTTGACAGATTGGAAATTTTGGGAGGGTGCACACCCAGAGGTGCTCAGTCATATTCTTGACTTTGTCCTCTGGGATCCTCTAGGAAGGTGCAGTTGGTCGAACCTTGGTCAGTCTTGTGCAAGATAAGCACTGCACCCACTGAGTTGTTCCTAATATCAAAATATGTTTGGTTTATTACATTTTCAAAAGCTCACACCGTATTTTCACTGTTTCTATAAATTAGAGTGAATGGAAATATTACACCCCTTTTGAAAATGAAAGCACAAACTTAGAAGAACCCATATATCCACATTTACATAGCTCATAATTAAAAAGTCTGGGATTATGTGTTGTCTTAATTCTACCTCATGCATCAGTGATTGTACACAATCAGTGATTGTACACAATCACTTGCAAAGTGATCGTTTGGGGCATTTTTATTCAGAAAGGTATAAAACTCTGTCACTTGCAGGAATGAAACTTTGGGGAAAATATATGTGATTCTGCTTGAAGAAACCGATATTTTAAGACATCTCAGACATAGTGATATATTAAAAATAGGGGATTGAATCTACTACACATTAGTACTTTTTATGTCATTGTTAAATTCTGAAATAAAAATATAATTAAGTGATAATACCAAGGGAATGGAAGATGTCTAAGTAGAAGAATTTCCTGTGACAGCTGAGTAATCCAAATGTCATTTTTTTCAGAAGGAGCTGCTGATTTTGAGATGGAACCATTTAGCTATATCTCTTTTTTTTCCATTATACTGAATAATTAATGTAGATTAAGTAAGTTTACAGCAGAATTGAGTGCTAACGTGTGGCAATAAAGGAATATAGTCAATGGGTGACACTTATATTGTGATAATGTAATGATTTTATTAATATCATTTGCATATCTTATACTGCAAATATCTTAAATGCAAAAATAAGAACTGGACATTTTTACTGGACTAAAAATTTTGGGTTTAAGCATGATATAGTAGAAATTGTCATTTTACTGCTTTACTCAGCTCTATTCACTTGAAGTGAAGACATGGTTTGAAAAGATCCCATTTCACTGTAATATATAAATGTGTACCTATTTTAGAACAATGGACTGAATTGAAGCTGTACATAAAAACAATATTCCCTGTATTGTCCAATCAATGAGGTTAACTCTGGATAAAAACTCTTCCCAAGTGCTGCAAACAGACTATGCTTGAAAAACAATTTAGGGTGCAGGTTAAAAGAATGGACTTGAAGCCAAACTGCATTTATATTCTTGCTGTACTACCTAGCTATATGACTTTAAGAAAACTGTGAAACTTGGTGTTGGGAAGGTTGCACTGGTGAAGGGGGTGTTCTATTTCTTATATAACTAAAACCCAACTCCAAACATTCTTGTAATCATGATGCTTCAATAAAATATTTATATAAACTAAAAAAAAAAGAAGAAAAAGAAAACTATAAAACCTCTATCTCCTGATACTTATAGTAGGGTTAATTTCACAATGTATCTGCCATAGAACCATTACAAAAATTAAGGAATTCTTTCAGTTCCCTAGTTCTCAACCTTTCTCTAATCATAGTTCTGGGTTGATTGGTCTTCCCTTCCCTTGGCCTTCTTTTCTACTGGTTGGCCTTCTAGTTTTGGGCTATGGATTGCTGTGATTTTCACCTGTGCCTCTCTTAGAACGTCTGGGGACCTTCAGGGTGCCCGATGGCCTCCTTGTTGAGATATATTATTTGAAATTATTTTCATTTAATTTTATTGTTTTAATAATATCTATTTTAGCACACTGCCAAGAGTCTGAAAATACCAGAAAATGTCACCATTGGTTACTATTGCTATTAGTGTCACATAATTTACCTGTTCTGAGTACAATCTACAATCTTGATAATTAAGGTAGAACCACTATGTATTTCACTAATAGTAGAAATTTAGTCTCCCACATTCTGGGGATTGGGAGTCTGAATATAGGTATCAACATGGAAAGTGCGCCCTCTGGAGGATCTAGTGGAAATATCTAGATAGTCCCTATTTGCCTTGAATCTGAGATCAAGTACTGATATATTGGGTACAAAGTTAGCCAAAATTAATCATTAAAGGCCAGGTACAATTTATTATGATAAAAATTACATGAAATATGAATTGCTTTTTCTCTTTTTAGGAGGCAGGAGATTGATTAGGCCACACCTGGTTGTGCTCATGCCTTGTTTCTGTATTTGTGCTCAAGAGTCACTCCTGATATTGCTTAAGGGACCATATGTAGCATCAGAAAGGGTGGGCCAAGTGTGAGGCAAGCGTTTCCCCTATATTATCTTTTCATCCCCTCTCTCATATCATTATCCTATTGTACATAATTCTTGAAATTATTGGTGATGTAAATAATTGAATTTCAGAGTGAATCCAGTCCTGATAAAGACACTTCTGTGTACAACTTGGTGTAAAACTTGCCTCCATCTCCAATGGTCTCTTCTGTGTTTTATACAGATACTTATTAGCTGAAGAACAACCAAGTTAATTCAGTATAAGTTCCTCATAAGATCCTTATTTATATCTATGAAGACCCTTTTTTAAAATAAGGTCACAGTTCTCAGGTTCCATGGGACAATGACCTTCTACCTACTACATTCAGTTATATATTATTAGCTTCATTTTATTTGCCTTTTTTTTGGTTTTGGGGTCACACCGGCAGTGCTCAGGGGTTACTCCTGGCTCCATGCTCAGAAATTTCTCCTGGCAGGCACGGGGGACCATATGGGGCACCGGGATTCGAACCGATGACCTTTTGCATGAAAGGTAAACGCCTTACCTCCATGCTATCTCCCGGGCCCTTATTTGCCTTCTTCACCTCCTGGGTTGATATAGCAAGGGAAGGCATATACTTTAGTTTGTTCTAATGGCTATAACAAAATATCACTGATTGATAATTGGAAAACAACAATTCATTTCATTTTATTTTCTGGAATCTAGGTTCCCATATCCAAATACCACCAGCAGATTCAGTGCATAGTGAGGATCAAATTTTGTAAATAGTACCCTTCTCTGTGTCCTCACATTGTGCAAAGCTGGAGGCACTCTCTCTGACATTCCTTTGATAAGGTTATTGATGATATTCATGAAGGTAGAGGCTTCATTATCTAATTATCCTACACCAATAACCCCTTCTTCTACTACCATCCCCAGTTGGATGGATATAGCATTTCAATATATGAATTTGAGGGGAAAACACAAATATATTCAGCAGAGTTGTTGCATCTTTTATATCATAATTTTCCATTGCAAAGATGTAATTTCATCAAAATTATGAAAATAACTATGTTTACTGTCAATATCCTATAATTTTCCTGTTTTCTCCATGGATATTCTGCCTCACCTCTTCTCCATATATATTCCTTCAGTCAGCTCAGAATTCGCCCCTGCCACTCAACTCATGCTTATCCCAAGCAATATCTTAAAATCTAGATTTATTTTATCTTTCTACTTGCAAATAGCCATGTTCCTTTTTTATATTAATATTTTATTATTGTTGAAAATTCTTGTATATTCTACATATCAGAGATAAATGAAATCATCTAGCATTTGTCTTCCCTCTGACTTACTTCTCTTAAGATAATACCCTCCTGTTACATAGTTCCATCAAGCTGCAGAAAACTGCAAAGTTTCTGTTCTTCCATTGTGTACATATGACACAACTTCTTTGTACATTAATTTATCATCGGACATTTAGATAATTTATTTTAACAATGCTTTATTAGCTTATTTGTTAATCTAATGAAGAAAATAATTGTGGGCATTGTAATTGAAAGAAAACTAATGCCCTGGTCACAGATTGTTTTTTCCAGCCAGGAAGTGACTTTCAACTACATATTTCAACTACATATTTTACAGAAACTTTCAGTTAATTTTCTTCAGAGCATTGATAAATAAAATATAGAAATATAGTTTCTTATAGGGACATTGAGTTATCTGAATTATAATGGAATAATACTTTAGTTGTTGATTGCAGCCCTTCTGATAAACTGTACAATACAGAATCAACATACTTAACCCATTTCTAGTGATACTGAATAACTAGAACCTGTTCAAAATAAATAAAAATATGTACTTTTTATTGACATACATATTTTCTAAAATATGTAAATATATGGTAGAACTATACATGTTTGATTAGTGATTCCAAATGATAGATAAATTATTCCAAGTGATTCCAAATGATAGGTAAGCTAGAGAACATACTATAATTTATTGAGACAAGTAAGATTTTTACCTTGGAGAATAATCAATTTTGAATTCATTCTAATACATCTGAAATTTTTTGTGGTTGTTTTTGGGCCACAACCGGCTGTGCTCTTGACTTTGCACTCAGAAATCGCTCCTGGCTCAGGGAATCATATAGGATGAAGGGGATAGAACATGTGTCTATCTTGGGTCAGCCTTGTCCAAGACAAATGCCCTACCACTATGCTACCTACCACTTTGACCCCTATACTTTTGATATTTATTGAGTTAAAATTTTGGCTTTTTTATTCATTAGTAAATATATATAAATTTTATGTACATATGCACTAGTTTAAGGACATCAATATACATATACTGGATTTATGCAATTATAAGTTTGAGGGAAAATACAGAAAAACTTATTTCCTCCCTAGCGCCAATGGCCTATTTTCAACTCAAACCCTCTGCCGTCTGATTTCCCCAGGAAAACTCAAACAATGAATGATTTGAACTATCAGCTTTTTTTTTTTTTGGTTTTTGGGTCACACCCGGCAGTGCTCAGGGGTTACTCCTGGCTCCATGCTCAGAAATTGCTCCTGGCAGGCACGGGGGACCATATGGGGCATCGGGATTCGAACCAATGACCTTTTGCATGAAAGGCAAACACCTTACCTCCATGCTATCTCCCGGGCCCCAAAGTATCAGCTTTTTACTGCTAGAACCAACATCAGCATCTGCTAAGGAAGGCTCAGACTTTGGGTAAATTGATACCAAGAGAAATTCATTGTCAGTGACCTCAAATGGGCCCTTAACCCTCACTACTGAGCAATATTACTGCATTTCGCAGGTTACCTCATTCTGTCATTCTCTATAGTTACATTAAACTTTTTCTTCTTTTCTTGAACTTCCAACTTCCAATGTCCATTCATTCTCAGTGGATGACCTTCACTCCTGTTTCAAAAAAAATAGCTACCACATCTATTTCCTTCCATCAAATCTAAAATGATATTACATGTGCTCCCAAGGACTTCTTCAACCTCCTATAATGCAGAAAATGTCAAAGGACAGTCCATTCACATGAACTCTGAATGACACCCCTCTTTTCCTTTCTCTCATAGTCAAGTTTAACCCCAAAGTTTCTACAAAATCCTTCTCAAGAGCTTTTAAACATGATCCTGTATCTGCTACTTGAAAAACAAATCACTTTAGACTCCTACCTTTTCTGTTAGCTTGTTCATCATCTCTTACCTCACTTCCACCTCCTTTCTTCTTTGTCTTCAATTCTTATTTTCATTTTGATACAACTACAAGTTTATAGACGATTATACAGTATAAAGTATTGTTCACATGGATCGTTTGAAAAAGAAATATCTCTCTGAAATCCTTTCTTGTATATTTCCTAAAACAAAGCGTATATTTTTCTACATAACTATAATTCAGCTATAAAAATCATGAAATGAACATTTATACATTGCAATCCTCCAATGATCTACTCCATTCATGTTTTACTAGTTTTCCCAGCTATGCACCTTATAATAATACAATTCAGAATCAAGCATTACATCTTAGTTGTCATTTTCCTTTATTCTCATTCAACTTGAAACACTGCCTCAATCTTCTTGACTCTCATGATTAACATTCTTGAAGATTGCACACCAGTTATTTTCTCGAATGATTCTTGATTTTATATTTGGTTATAGATTTCCATAAATAGACCGAGCTTTGCATCATAGGCAAGAATCGTAGAATTTATACTGTGTTCTTCCAATTTTATTTCATCCAGTGATGTCCATTATTGATCTGTCCCACTACCGGTGAAGTTAACTTTGAACATTTAATAACATTTGTAGAGTTTAGCTTTAGAAGTGGATGCATTTCTCAAAAGTGAAAAAATAATTTGCTTCTTAAGAGAGAAGCAGACCTTGAGACTAAAACAGAAATGTATTAAGAGTACTTTTGAAACTGGATATGGTGGAATAATCTTTGATTCAAAAAGACCACACACACTTTGTAGTGGGTTGTTTTTACCATAAATGAAGAATGTATTAGTGTAATATTCAACTGATAATATTTTATGTAAGAAGATTACCACTAAAAGCCCTGTAAACTACTCCCCATTTACCCACTCAAAGTGATATAAATCACCATTATATTTCTGTGAATTCAGAATTTATAAGAAAAGACAATGCGATTATATTAGCACAATTGAATACCATCCATCCATTTAAAAAGATAATAAATTTTCTCAATTCAAAAATAAAGATGGTTTTCAGTGGGTATTATGAAAAGTGAAGTATTTTGAATATTCAAAGATAAATTTATATGTGAAATGTAAAATAAATGGGGTCACATAAATAACTCAGAGGTTTAAAGTGCATTCTTTGCATTTGGTATCTTCACTCCAGCACTCCTCCCCTGCATGAAATAACCAACAATCATCAGGAAGTTTCCATAAAAGAGGAAAGAAAACTGCACTCACATAAGTAGACATATATATGTATATATGTATCAGGTGACTATCATTAAGAACACTATTATTTACTAGGAAGATTTTAGAGATTAGATTTCATTATATATGTATGTAGTTCTTATCGTACGTAGACAACAGGTAATTATGTGAGGTTAAATACAAATATGCAAATGATATGTATACTCACCTTACCATAATTTCAATTTTCAAAATATGTGTATATATCATGCTGTATGTACATGCAAATGTAAGTTCTACATCAGTACAACTGGGGGAAATTTTTTTCCTTGGGTACTAGCACCATTGATCACCAGCTGTCCATGGAAACCCTGAAAATATATTGTGATTCTTTGTTCTATTTGTAACAATTATTATATCTGCAGTTTTATAAATACATGTGTGTTTTGTTAATTAATGCAACAATGCTAGTTTTATTCCTAGAGTATTTTTATCATTGCTCATGAGCTTTAGCAGATTAAATACAAGAAAAATTAAGTTACTCCAGATTAGCATCATTAAAATATTAATTTCCAAAAGCATTGTACAGATTCAATGTAATCCCTATAAAATTATCATCACATTTTTCAAAGAAGTGACTCAGATACTACTGAAATTCACATGGAGAAATAAATGTCTACAGATAGTTAAAGAAGTCCTCATCAAAAAATATATGGGATGAATAACTTTCCCCAACTTAAACTGTATTATTAAACAGTAGTTATTAAAGGCAATGTGATTTTGGAATAAAGACAGCCCCTCAAATTAATGGAATAGATTT
>PVKC010043987.1:0-11672 GCA_004027635.1 Crocidura indochinensis | reverse complement strand
GCTTTTCAAATAAGAATGATTATAATATCTATTTGAACAATTACAAAAAGTTTAAATGCAAATTATAAGTATTTAGGATAAATAAAGGGTTTATAATTTTAATAAATGTTTTAATATTTATATCTGCAATGTTAAATGCACGAAAATGTTATTTTTTAAAATAATATCTTTATTTAAGCACCATGATTACAAACATGTTCGTAGTTGGGTTTCAGTCATCAAAAGAACACGCCCCTTCACCAGTGCAACATTCCCACTATATGCCCTCCATCACCCTCCTTCCCCACCCCCTGCTGTATTTGAGACAGGTGTTCTACTTCTCTCACTCATTAACATTGTCATGGTAGTTGTCAGTGTAATTATTTCTCTAACTGCACTCACCACTCTTTGTAGAGAGCTTCATATCTTGGGCTGATCCTTCCAGCCCTCATCTTTGTTGTCTCTGGGTATTATTACAATAATGTCTTTATTTTTCTTAAAACTCATAGAAGAAAATGTTACTAATGCAACAAAAAAATTGATGTGGGACTGGTTTGGGAAACTTCACCTGTCAATGTTCATCACTCAGGAATTACTCCTGGCAGTGTTCAGGGAGCCATACGGGATGCCTGGGATCAAATCCAGAGTGGAGAGTGCAAGGCCAGCACCGTAGCTGCTGTACTACCTCTTTAGCTCCAGTGCACTAAAACTTTAAATTTCATTTTTTTTTTTTTTTTTTGGTTTTTGGGTCACACCCAGCAGTGCTCAGGGGTTATTCCTGGCTCCATGCTCAGAAATTGCTCCTGGCAGGCACGGGGGACCATATGGGGCACCGGGATTTGAACCGATGACCTTTTGCATGAAAGGCCTTATCTCCATGCTATCTCCCGGGCCCCAACTTTAAATTTATTAATTAATAACACATGGATTTTGAAATACTACTTAGTATTTTCAAAGTCCAAAAGGCCCTACACGTAGCAAAGAAATATTGAGATAATAGGAAAACCCAGATAATTTTGTATTAAGTTGAATGATTAAAATAATCTATAAATTTTGGGAGTTTTTGTGATCAGTGCTCATTTCTTTTTTTGTTTGTTTTGTTTTGTTTTTGGGCTACACCCAGTGATGCTCAGGGGTTACTCCTAGCTATGCGCTCAGAAATCGCTCCTGTTGGGGACTACTTGAGACACAGGGGTTCAAATCGCTGTCCATCCTAGGTTAGTGCTTGCAAGGCAAACTCCCTACTGCTTGCTCCACCACTCCAGCCCCATCATTTCTGATTGTTTTTTCAAAGAACACTCTTGGCAGTGCTCAGGAACAATACACAGTGCTTGGGAATGAACCAAGTTTGGCAACATAGAAGACAAATGTTTTTTCTACTATACTATTTCTCAGCTAATTTCTAAATTCTTATTTTTAATATCAATTTGACATATTATTTGCTGTTTTAGAAGGAAAACTGAGTAGATGTCACCTTCTCTTTATATGTCTCACTATGTATTATGACATTTTCTTTCATCTTTCTTATTTAATATCAGCGTTTTATTGGATTATTGACTATCATACACTTATTTTCAAATGCTCTTTCTCTCATTCTTCATGGATTTATACTATTTAAATGCTTTATATGATTATTATTCATTGATTTATATTATTATTCATGCTCTGTTTTACATTTGACCCTTTCAAACTTAGAATATATTATCTATTAGGGGAAACTATAATAACCTTTATTTACATAATAAAATACAAGGGATTATTGTGAGATTACTGTGATTAAGTCATATGGTATTTTCACAAGATTTGATGAATAAAAAGAAAAAAAAATGGGGTCAAAGAGATAGCACAGTGGCAGGGTGTTTGCCTTGCACTCAGCCGATTCCAAACAGATGGTGGTTCAAATCCCAGCATCCCTTATGGTCTCCCGAGCCTGCCAGGAGTGATTTCTGAGTCTAGAGCCAGGAGTAACTCCTGAGCGGAGAAGAAAAGTAAAAGATAAAGGAATTTGAAACACCAAATCATAAAATCTAAGTTCTTAATGAACATTTAGGATTACAGGCACATACTTTGCAAACATATGGACCTATTATTTTCCCCTTTCAACCATCCTTAAGCATTACCAATGTGACTTTTGTGGCCCCAATATCACTGCATTTCAGCAGTACTGAATCTCTGGGCCCATACATTGAAAAATCTGTTGATCATGGTTTACAACTCTTGGTGTAAGTAGTTCTTGGCAGGCACAACTATTATTAACAATCTCCCCAAATCAAAACACTAAATATATCACACATTGTTTAGTAGATGACATTACAGAAACTAGATTATATTATTAAGAGAAATAAATGAAAATTTCTACTTAACAACCACAAATTTTGGAATGAAATTACTGAACTATATAAAAGAGAAAATATAAAAAGAGAAAAATAATCTTTATACTGATTTTTTTTTCTTTTTTGGTTTTTTGGGTCACACCCGGCGGTGCTCAGGGGTTACTCTCTGACTCTATGCTCAGAAATCACCCCTGGCAGGCACGGGGACCATATGGGATGCCGGGATTCGAACCACTATCCTTCTTCATGAAAGGCAAAAGCCTTACCTCAATGCTATCTCTCTGGCCCCTATATATACTAATTTTTAAGTAATATGATGAAAATTAAATACAAAACTTCTAAATGAGGAAAATATTGATAAAATTGTTTATATTAAATAAAGGAATATTATCTGAAAAGTATCATTAATTTTTGACAGGTAGTGACAACTTTAAAGAGCTGAATCTGAAACAAGCACAACACACACATACACACACACGCGCGCGCACACACACACACACACACATATGCATATTTAGATGTTTTAAACCAACAATAAAAGTTCTGTCCTTTTTTTAACACCACCCAGTGTTCCTGAGGCCTCTTGTAACCTGTCCCCATCCTTTCATATTTGTGTTTCTCTTCTTCCACTCGGATTCTTTTCTTATTCTCATTATACTCTGGAGACCAGTGTCTGAGACAACTCCCATTTAGACCATTGTGTTTCTTCATGCATTTGTTCTAAATACCACATATAAAAGCTACCATTCTGTATTTATCTTGTGGCTTATTCATTTAACATAATATCTTCCTGTTCCATCCAGATAGCTGCAAATTGCATGATCGCATCATTTCTTACAGCTACGTAGTGTTTCATTGTATTTATGTACCACATCTTCCTCATTTGCTTGTCTGTTGTTGGACATCTAGGTTGATTCCAAGTCTTGTCTATTGTACTGAGTGCTACAATGAATAGTGGTGTGCATACATTTGAATGAAGGTTTTTCTGTCCTAGGGGTAGACACCTCAAAGATGGATTGCTGGGTCGAATGGCAGCTCAATTTTTGAGTTTATTGAGAACCCTCTTTATTATTTCCATAGGCATAGGGTCTGGAAGATTCCCACAAACAGTGGATGAGATTTCATTTCACATCCCCACCAGCAAATTGTTCCCAGTATTTTTGATATGTGCCATCCTAACGATTTGTAAGGTGGTATCTTATTGTCTTGATTTGTATTTCCTAATGATAAGTGATGATGAGCATTTTTTTATTTGTTAGATATCTGCTGTTCTTCCTCAGAGAAGTGTCTTTCATTTCCTCTACTCATTTTTTGATGGGGTTTTTAGGTTTTGTGAAGGTAATTTTGGTGAGTACTTTATATATCTTAGATATCAGACCTTTATTTGATGTCTGGAGTGCAAAATTTTTCTTTCATTCAGTTAGCTGTCCTTTTATTTTAGCCAGCGTTTATTTTGCCATACAGAAACTTTTTGGTTTCATGTTGTCCCATTTATTCAGGTTTATTGATATAGTTCTTGCAATTGGCATCCTATCACTGAATGCTTCCTTGGGATCTAAGTCATGGACTGTTCTGCTTATATTTTCCTTAATGAGCTTTAATAATTTGGGTCTGATCTCAAGATTTTAATCCACTTTGAATTAACTTTTGTGTAAACTGTGAGATGTGGATCAATCTTTAATTTCTTAACATGTGGTTATCAAATTGTTCCAGCACCATTTTTTGAAGAGATATTCATCATTCTATTTCTCATTTTTGGCTCCTTTGTCAAGAATTAACTGACCACATACTTGGGGATTTGTCATTGAATATTATATTTTATCTACTAGTCTGAAAGTCTGTCTTTGTTCCAATACCATGTTGTTCTACTAGTCTGAAAGTCTGTCTTTGTTCCAATACCATGTTGTTTTGATTACTATGGCTTTGTAGTAAAGCTTCAAGTTCTTTGTGATTCTTCACCTATGTAATTTTAGTATTATGGTTTGCTGACATGTTTTTCAGTCCCTTCAGTTCCTTTCGTATGAATTCTCTCATCTTCTGAAAGATTTCTTCTTTGAGTTGGTTGAATTGTTCATTTATAGATTACTTAACTTTAATGCTAGTGACTCCTTAATTTCTATTGATAAAACATTGTGTTTATTTTAAGTCCTTGTCTAGAAAGCTCAGGCATTTTTGGTGGACTTGGAAATTTACCAGGATTTTTCTCCATATCCCCAACTGCAGGTGTTTTCCTAGTTTCCAAATTGTTATTTGCATTTAATAGGTTGGAATGCTAGAGTTTCAGGTTGTTTAAGAAAGTGATCTATTGAACTGTTAATATAAAAATTTGCTAGAAATATATCTACTTTAGAGGTTATTTCTCTAAACAAGCGAAGTTATCTAAGTATGAAAAAAAATATTGCAGACATTTTATTGGTTAGTTCAGCTGGGTTTTGAACTTTCTATTTTCTAGAGAAAAAAGTGCTAAATCCAATCTTCCTGGAACTATATGATACAAATTTAAATGTCTTCTGTCTGCACTGTTTGGGTAAAGGTGGTTTAATGGGAGAGATAGAGGTACACTATTCTTACTCAGACACAGACCTGAAATGGCCATTGGAAGTAGACAATCAGGACTCATATCACATTCTTTTAAGCTCCTTTTACTGAAAATTAATTCAAATATCATAATGTATTATAAATACACATTTATTTAATGTATATATGTTGATGATAAATTTTTAGTAAATTTACAGACTTGTTTTCACCATGATCTAATTTTAGGATATGTTTATCACTCCAACAAGAATCTCCAAACCATTAGTAGTCACTCCATATGCCTCCCTCTAGCTCTAGGCAACTACTAATTTATTTTCTATTTTTACAGATGTATTAGAAACTTTTGAAAAAACTGAATTATATATTTTGTGAATTTCTTAATTTGTATGCTATTTTTAAGTCTCATCTTTTGTTTGTAATTGTTATTTATTATTCAAAGAAATTATGGACATTATTTTGGAATTTGAAACCACCTGGAATTTTAAGAATAAAATCTAGAGTATTACATGACATTATGGAAAAGTATATGTATGTTAGAAGAAAAATTACTAAACCAAATTTGAATGAGCACTTAAAAATTGCTTATCAATTCTATCAATTATTTCATCAAATTATCAATTTTCATCAGATGAATAAAAATATATAATGTATAATTTTTCTTTTGTAAAATTAACCTTAGTTTTGTTTTGGGGCCACACCCAGCAGTGTTTAGGGGTTACTCCTATCTCTGCACTCAGAAATCGCTCCTGGCAAGCTTGGGGAACCATATGGAATGCTGGGAATTGAACCCAGGTCTGTCCCTGGTCGGACACATCCAAGGCAAATGCCCTACTATTGCTCTGACCCCTCACTTTTTCTTAAGTGAAAAAATGTGAGCATTATCTCTGTTTCCTTAAGTGTCAAAAGCTAGGGCTTGGCCTGCTGAAAGCCCAACAGGCAAGATTCTTGAAAGATGTGTCTTTAAGCTTTTAAGGAACGAGGTAGGGGAGGGAGGAGAGGAAGGGGCAGAGGGAGTTGAGTTTGGAACCAGGGTAAGGTCAGATAGAAGGCCAGGAACAGGCAAGCAGAGCAAAAGGATAAAACCGTCTGGGAAAATACAACCGAAGTCTGTTGAAAACCAGCAGCAAGTTCTCCAGTCCACGGCTCCACAACTGCCTCTCCAAGACTCACTCTGGGTGGGATTTTATACCTCCAACCACCTGCCAGTCAATGACAGTTCAGGTCCTGCTTACGGGGATATTACAGTAATGTAGGCTAAGATCTCCCCTCTTCTTTTGTTAAGTCTCATCTTTAAATGACTCTAGTGAGGTCAGATACCAAAATGGAGAAATCACTGGTGAGGTCTGAGTCTGGTGAGGTCAAATCCTGGGAGAGTAGAACACTCACAAAGAAGCATCGACCAGCCAATTTAGGAGAGTAACTCAGTTTATTTTAGGTGGGAAAGGGATATTTATATCATTGGAGAGTAGGGTGTGGACTCTGTGTCAGCCAATCAGGTAGGAAGTGAGGAAGGATTTAAGCAAGGTGTGTGCTTCTGTGTTTAGGGAAGACAGGGTAAGGGAAAGCAGAGTGTGTGCTCTGGACATTAAGACAGGTAAAACAGGGTGTGTGCTTAAGGTGGTTTGCTACTCCACCCATATTATGGCATATATCAGTCACTGATTCATTCTGTTTGATCATAAAATTACTGAAATCAATATTTTTCCATCTGTTGATGGGTGTTTCAGTTATATTCATATATTCAGTGAATATGTTCATAAGGTTCCCCCATTCCAATTCACGTCAATTCAGAAACTAAAGTTGACCTATTTGAAAGTAGACATTTTTGTAGTTGTAGCTATTTAATATGCATTTATAGTAGATTAGAGTGGACTTAAAACTAATGACAGAGTGTTCTTTTTTTATAACTGAAACTGAACTACAGACATGTTTGTGGGGCCGGGCGGTGGCGCTGGAGGTAAGGTGCCTGCCTTGCCTGCGCTAGTCTAGGACGCACTGCGGTTCTATCCCCCGGTTTCCCATATGGTCCCCCAAGCCAGGAGAGACTTCTGAACGCATAGCCAGGAGTAAACTCTGAGCGTCACTGGGTGTGGCCCCAAAACCAAAAAAAAAAAAATGTTTGTAATCTTGGTGCTTACATAAAGATACTATAAAATAATAATAAATAAAATTAAAGACAGTCTCATTATATGAGAAAGGATAGTCAGAAACTAAAGAAAGAATGCAGATCTTGTAAATTTGGAGATTAGAGGAATACGATTTTTGGCCAAAGTGTACTCCAATTTGCTGAAAGATTAAAAATATTAAATTCAAAAATTGTTGGAAGACTATAAAAAGATGGAAGTTTTAAAGAAGAAGCATGAACTTTCAGATGTCAATAAAATTGATACAAGTTTGATAGCTATCAAATTGATAGCTATTGTGGTGTTACAATAGAAAAAGTAATGTCTGAGGCTTCAGAAATGATAATTTCTTTGAAAAAGAAAATACTAACAAATATACGGCAGATTCTAAAGTTCCTCATTAATCAAAGAAAGAAGGCACTATTCCATAGACATGAGACATGATGATTTAAAATACTCTATTTTTGAATTATATAGGAAGATATTGGTTATATATGTATGTACACACATGTATTTATGCATATATATGTATGTTGGGATATTGGAAGACAATGTTTTTTTTTGTTTGTTTTTGGTTTTTGGGTCACACCCAGCAGTGCTCAGGGGTTCCTTCTGGCTCTACGCTCAGAAATCTCTCCTGTCAGGCTCTGGGAACTATATGGAATGCCTGGATTCGAACCACCATTCTTCTGCATGCAAGGCACACACCTTACTTCCATGCTATCTCTCCGTCCCCTAGAAGACAATGTTCTTATACTTTGTTAAGTTAAATAAATACTCCATGATCTATATATTCCATTCCTCAGGAGGTAACTCTAGAAAATTTCCACATGTCTTAACATAATTTTTTTGGTAGAGATGTAAAAGCTTTTGTAAATTTTGGCAGTGGGTACATTATGATACGGAAATGGTAATTGTTTATTTTATTGTTGTTGGTAGGTCTATGGGGAATGATATAAAGGAAAATTAGCAACTAAAGAGGGTGAGAGACTATTATCTTCCGCTTGGTCACCATAATCTCTTTAGCTAGGTTTTTAAGGAGGCCACGAAATGCTCACAAAAGCTTTCATTACATGAACATTAAAATCATGATCTCTTTACAGGATTCCCAAACTTGTCTATTGTTGCAGAATACAATCTTAGGAGACAGTGACTCAAAGAACTTTTGCGGAGGAAATATGAAGGTGGAGATAAAAGGAGAGAAAGAAGAGGGGAAGAAGGCTTCCAGATTAAAAACAGATTTCTGCAGAGAAAGATACATCCGACCAAAGAATTACACACACCCAGGTTGAGACAGAAGTGACTCCCAAGAATGGTGTTCAGTAATGAGAATGGAAGACACACCCAGCATATGGGTTTCTTATAATTTTCCAAAATGGAAAGGACACTGAGAGTAAATGCAAATAATTTCAAGTACAGAGCAGAGAGTTTCAGGAACTCTGAGATGGCACACAAAGTATGTACCATTTTCATCTTTAAAACGGATTTTACAGAAATCTTTACAAGAAGCACCCCCCACCACAGGAGATACTGTTTAGAAGGGACTAATGAACTATTGTTAAAAGTCCTTTATAGCCACTTGATCAACCACTTGTGTTGATTTTAACTTCTTGGATTTCACCTGGAATTTATTGTCAACATATATCCCTATTTGTGATGGTTTCTAAATCTATTTTTAGAGAGTTCTGATGTTTTATGTATCCCAATTCATTATCTAAGGAGTTAATTGAGATGCAGAGTAAAGTTATATCTTTTTAAAAACTACCTAGCAAATGATAAACAGATTTCAGATCCTTCTACATTTAAATGTTCTTCAAATGATTAGTAATGTTGTGCTGTTAGACACACAAATAGTCGTGTTTTAAAATATCTTATTCATACATTTGCTTATAAATAATTTATTAAGAACATAAAATTATACTGGTTTTAAAATAAGAACCAAGAGAAACAAAAATTTTGCATGTGGTTGATTCCAATAATATCTATATTAAGCCTAATAACTGGATGTAGTGAAAGCTAGATCTTGTTTAAAAAAATCTTTGTATTGGGGCACAGATGGTGGCAAATGGTTCAGCTTCTAAGCAAAGTTTAATTATTCTCTATTGTGGTATAGAGGCAAATTTAATTATTAAAGGATACATTATCAGCCTGATTAAACATTTCAGAATATCCTTCTCATTTCTTCTACTTTCTCATCAGATAGAGCAAAATGCCACCATTAATGATCACCATGACTATTTGGGTATTTGATGTTTAGTCTCATAAAAATATTATAAATGTATTCAGAGAAATAAAATATATAAGAACACCTGATAAAAAGTATACAGAACTATATTTGAATCACTTTACAATAATACTAAGAACCTAGTAATTTGATAGGAAACTGGACTTGTTGCCAAAGTGCTCCTGAAATAATAAGTAAGAAAAACTATGAAATTTGGTTGTCAGAAAGTTTAAAGGTGAAAAAAACTGTTAGAGACAATATTAAGGAGACAAAGAGACCATGCAGGATTTAAGCTACACATCCTTGTTCCCTTACGTGCTGTTGAGGGCTGCCCTGGAGACATCCAGTACTACCATGTGTCTCTAAAAGCCTCTTTAGTGGCTGTGATGCCTTGGGGACTTAGTGGCAATTCAGAGCCCTATATTATTGTATCCTCAGGGCCTAACATTGAAGTGCTGGCCTGACTGTTCAAAATTACCAGGAGGATCCTCAGGAGATACCAGGAGGTCATGCTCAAGAACCTCCTAGCCTACCACTAAAAAAACAACCCTTCCCTCCAAATAGTGTTAAGAGAGAGAGGGTCAGTGGGAGGGAAGAGAGCATTAGGAAGGGTGAGAGGGAAACTGGAGACATTGATGATGCGAAATATGCACTGGTGAAAGTTGATATTGTATGACTGTAATTCAACCATGAACTTTATCTGTGAAAAACATGTATTATGAACAACCTAGTAATTATAGTGTTTAAATAAAAAATTAGCAGTGTTAAGACATCTTTAGAAGGAAAAAAGTATTGAATTTTGTGAGGATTGTATGGAATAGTAAGAGAAAAATCAGATGTTTTAAAAGAAATAAAACCGTATTTCTTTAAAACTAGTATGCCCAATTTACAACAAGCTGTCAAGTGGAGAGCAGATACACTAGTATTCTGGGGGGTAAAGGAGGGAGCTATGGGATATATACTGGGAATGGGGGTGGAGGGAGGACAACACTGGTGGTGGGAATGCCCCTTATTCGTTGTCACAATGTACCTAAAATAATTCTGTGAAAGATTTGTAATGCACTTTGGTCACAACAAAAATTGAAAAAAAAAAACCTACTACCTAAGAGAAATATATAAGGCTTCAAGAGACAAGTACAATAAGATTTGTTACTACTTAATAATATCAGTTGAAAATATCAGAAGCACAGCTTAAAATCATAATGGGAATATTTTATTATTTCTGGAAATGCCATGCATTTGATTTATTTAAATATTTAATACAATGACTATATTAAAATGTGAAAACTCCCAAATGATTTCTTAAAATATATCCATGTTTGTCCTATCAATGATTTATTACATTTGATTTCTGAACTATCATCACAAAAATTATATGTGTGTCAGAGAATGGCTGTGTCAAAAATGAATATTTTCTCAAGGAGGAATAACTGGATTCCATGTGGTAACTCAGGAATCCACATTTTTTCCATCTATTCATCTAATACTGACTTTTGCTTTTCCTACTTGATCTTCTGCATCTTGCTGAGAGCTGGACATTAGAGACTTCTACTAGAGATTTGGTGAGCCATACCTTGAGCTCTATTTCTATGAGAAAAATTTGTGCTTCCTAATAACAAAGCCTGATACTGATAAGTTATGTTTAATAAATCACTTATTGTCCTTTTCACAGTCAGATCAAACAGTTACCAACAGCGCAGTAAACTAATTGAAAATGGCAGAAGCAAATATCAACTTGGAAACTTGCCTCAGTATGTTATCCTCTATTAGCAAGATATAATGACACAAATCCAAATAATTTGAACACCAGTGGGCAATAAAGCTGGTTACATTCATTTGCATAATATCATCTTCAAATCTATATCCATGACCTTGCATAGCTCTAAATTTAATACGCTTATATAAGCAGGGATCAAATCTTATCAAAATGAAAGGAGTGTGATATTTTAAAATAAGTTTTAGAGAAAGGTTTAAGATTTTTCGTTTTAGTCCTTTAGACATAACAAGTTAGCCTTATATGATACACCAGACATTCTCAAAGGATTAATTAGTGTTATTTTCTGGTTTTGAATGAATTGATGATTAGCATTTCATCTTTTTTCCTATTTTGGAGCTGTCTTACGTTATAATCATTTCAATGTTGGAATTGGCATATATCAATGATAAGCCAGACTGATTTTAGACTTCAAATTTGTAAGCCTTCTAATTATTATTTAAATTAATTGGCCTATGTAGTCAGATTTCATTTGTACTATATATAGATAATACCTTATGACTTTGCATTCACTATAAAATAAAATTATTTAAAGGAAGTCTTAATAATATCATTACTTAGTCCCAAGTCTTTCCACATTCAAGGCAAGTGCTCTAACATTGAATTGTATCCCCGGCTTACATTTTAAAATTGTTATTTTTAAGTGTTACATATGGTTGTTCTCAGGAGATTATGAAATGTACTAAATTATGTGCTGTTGG
>PVKC010043986.1:0-11671 GCA_004027635.1 Crocidura indochinensis | reverse complement strand
TTTTAATATTTTTTTATTTTGATCATAGTGACTTACATATCTTTCACATTAGTATTTTAGGTACATATTGACATTGAATCAAGGGAATACCCACCACCAGGTTTGCCCTCCCACCTTCCACATTCCCTTTCTGCATCCCATATCCTCCACCATCACCCCCAGGCTGCTAGAGTAGGTGGACCCCTCTTTGACTAGCTTACTATTAGTGATCATACATCTGTTTGGTCCTGGTGCCCTCCCTTGTTTCTCCCTCTATTTGAGAGGCTAAGCTAGATAAATCGAGTTATGTGGTTTTGTTTGAGGGAAAGAAAAGCAATAGAGTGGGGTAAAGATTAAGCAAATTTTTTTATTAATATTTTTTATTTTGATCATAGTGACTTACATATCTTTCACATTAGTATTTTAGGTACATATTAACATTGAATCAGGGGAATACCCACCACCAGGTTTGCCCTCCCACCTTCCACATTCCCTTTCTGCATCCCATATCCTCCACCATCACCCCCAGGCTGCTAGAGTAGGTGGACCCCTCTTTGACTAGCTTACTATTAGTGATCATACATCTGTTTGGTCCTGGTGCCCTCCCTTGTTTCTCCCTCTATTTGAGAGGCTAAGCTAGATAAACTGAGTTATGTGGTTTTGTTTGAGGTAAATAAAAGCCATAGAGTGGGGTAAAGATTAAGCAAAAAAAGAAAAAATAGAATTAATAATAAAATAAAATAAAATAAAGATATTCTGGAAATGGGTGGAGTCCTTCTAGTGGTTATCAGCCTCAGTTTGAGAGAGGACATGAAAAATGTAATTGAAACACCATAACAATACAAAAATAAGTGTCAAATTAGATATCCAGTGAGCCCTACAGCAATAAAGATAAGCACCACACTATAGTCTCAGTTCTGAATTCAAATCATGCTGGAGTGCAAAAAAAAAAAAAGAGAGAGAGAGAAAGATAAGTAAAATAATATGAAATACAAAAGGAGGGATCAACTTCAACATCTACACCAAAATAAGGACGTCAAAAAAAAAAAACAATCAATCTATAAATATATATATAATTTTTTTCTTTTTTTTCCCCCTGTGTAGGCACAGTAACTCTTGGGGAATTCCCTTGACTTAGGAGATACAGGGTTTCTCCATTCCTGAATTATATTGTCATGGGATTAACTATAGACTCCTTGCATGATCAGTTACTCTATCCTTGGTGCTTTTGTGGTGTATGGAAGCCTTCTGCTTCGTCAAGGATGGTAAAATCAGATCTCTGTATCTAGAGATCTTGGTGACTGTGCAGCTCAAAGAATGGAGCTTATGATGAAGGCTTTCTTAGTGGTTCTAGCAGTTCTGCTTCTTCAGTGTTGTTTTAATTTATCTTCTGTAGTTGGTGTTCTTGGTCATTATGTTGCCTCTAGGGTGGAGCCTGGGGCAGAGTCTTTCTTTATGTTTCTGGAAGATCTGTTCACTCTCAGTTGCCTCATTCAGATGTCTGGAATTGGAGATCTTGTTTGTTGAACAGATTGTAGACCAAAAGCTAGGTTATAGCTTTTTGTTGTTGTTGTTGTTGTTGTTGGTCCCAGGATGCATACTGTCTAGTCCTGGTTATCACAACCAGTCATCTGTATATAGCAATCTTGGCTTTTGCACTGATCAAAGGGTGACATGTCTTCTGATTTTGTCTTATCGTTGGCTGGTGAGGTAGGATAACTTACTCTTAGATCTAGTTGTTTCCATTTCCTCGTTGTCATGTTATCAATTTAGCACTGGCATATGTTGGCATCTGAGTAGCATTATGAATGCCCTGAAGGAGACTTGGTTGCTGGAGCTGTTGTTGAGAACTCTGTCGTTTATATGTCTGGGATCCAGGAGTCCAGGTTGGGCAGTCGGTACCTATTTCCCTAGAGTCTAGGATGGTTCCCCATGACATACATTCAGGGTGGGAGATGTCCCTGTGTCATAAAAAAATATAAGTTCTTATCCCTAGTAGATAAGAGCTTGTTTTAAAATTTTTAAAAACAAAATAAAATAAAAATATTCTGAAAATGGGCAGAGTCCTTCTAGTGGCTATCAGCCTCAGTTTGAGAGAGGACATGAAAAAGGTAATTGAAACACCATAATAATACAAAAATAAGTGTCAAATTAGATATCCAGTGAGCCCTACAGCAATAAAGAGAAGCACCACGTAATAGTCTCAGTTCTGAATTCAAATCATGGCTTTTTATTTTTTAAATACTCTGACCTATTCCACCTGGGTCAGTTTTTCAACTGCAACCTATGAATCCATCTTCATTGTCTGTCTATGTATGCATAAGAATGTATTTGTGGTGGCCACCTCTATGTCTGTCTAATGTTTGTCTGTATATTTTATAATAATGTCTTTAAGTAATGTTTGTCTGTACTGTACATGTTTGTCCATGTTGTAGGCAGTCCTTCCCCTGTTAAATATAACCCTACTTTCTTCCTCCCCTCCTTACCACTTTACAAATCCTTTTCTATCCTTTCAATCTCTCATCTGATCTTTTTATTTCTCCTTGATCTTTTATTTCTCCCTACTTAACCCTTTACCCTCAGTTCTTAACTCCTCAGGAACTGGAAATTTCTTCCCACCCCAGTCTGCTGCCATTTGTCTCCCAAAGTAAAAAGACAGTCTCCCAGCCCACCTTGTCTCAGCCGGGAATAAGCTACCACTGCCACTGGAGGCCCCTTCTCTCCCAAATCACTTCTCTTTGAACTGTTGCTTGCTACCAGATTCGGCTTTTGAGTGACTCTCGGCTGGAGGACATTTCCTGATCCGTGACTGCTGTAATCCGTTTTTTAGACCCCACAAGACCACATCTTGGGCCACACCCCTTGACGTTCAGGGATTACTCCTAGTTATGTGCTCAGAAATAGCTCCTGACTTGGGGGGGGACCATATGGGATGCCGGGGTATCAAACCACAGTCTATCCTAGGCTAGCGCTTGCAAGGCAGATGCCTTAACTTTAGCACCAACAATCCAGCCCTTAATATGTATAATTCTTATTGTGCATTTCCTTATGTAGATATAGTTTTCCCCACACCATTTTTGGATTAGTTTAGTAGGAAATTCTAATAGATAAGTTTCCCTTGGGTTCTGAGTTCATATTATAACCAGGTTATAGGGATTGTTTAGTTTGTTTTTCTTACTCACATATACACCAGTAGTATTTTGTGGCACTGTTCTATTTTGAAGAGGCACATTAAAAATGGGTAAATCTGGGGCTGGAGAGATAGCATGGAGGTAGGGTGTTTGCCTTGCATGCGGAAGGATGGTGGTTCGAATCCAAGCATCCCATATGGTCCCCCAAGCCTGCTGGGAACGATTTCTGAGTGTAGAGCCAGGAGTAACCCCTGAGTGCTGCTGGCAGTGACTCCCCCCTCCCCAAAAAAAACCCAAACAAACAAACAAAAAGAGGATAAATCTTACATATAGAAAGAAGTTCTTATCTAATAGTGATAGGAACTCCTATATTTTATTGTAGGGTGGCCTTTCACCCTGAACATTTGTCATAGTGAACTGACTATGACAGTTGATAGAATATAGGCCATGTACCTGAACCTTGAATTCCATCTTTGGGACTGGCACGTTTTGTTTTGTTTTTTTTCCTGGCACCAGCACTAGGAATTGAACTTCTACCAGTAAAGGCCCCACGGCTGCTCTGCACCAACTTGCTCCAGCATGGGTTCATATGACATGCTGACAATTTAGGAACAGCAACAAATTGCTTTCAGGGTGGGTTTCCGTGCCTCGCCATCTAATATGATGAGATGAAACCAGAAGACACTCTGTGACCCCCTTACTTCAACCCAGGATCTGTACAAAAACCAAGATCTCTAAAGACTGTGACAGGCATGATTGAGAACTTTTCCTGAAAAGTTCCATGAAAAAAGACTTTGGGTTAGACAACTTAGGATGCCTGGAGCCTGTAGTTAGTTTTATGGCATGATGTTTCATGGATAGGGACACTATTTTTAGGCCAAAGGATTTTTCTATTTTTCCCAACTTTTGCTACACCTATGCAAAAAAAACTGATCCCATTTTAAAATCTTTTAGTTAGGGGAGCACCCCTTTTTTATAGAACCTTGGAACACAAATTACTGTTCTACCTATTTCTGCAATTTTTCTGTAAAATTAAGGAGAGGGAAAAAGAAAAGATGTGGGCCAGGGGCCAAGTGGACACATGTGCTTAGTGTGCTTAGTGGTGATAAAAAAAGGACAGAACTAAATATCCCAGTCAAAATCAACAGCAATAGAATCAAGAGACTCAACTATAACAATCTAAACTTAATGCGCCTGTTTTACTGCCAGGCCAGGGGTCAAAGTATGCTAGTATAAGATGCACTCTGGGAATATTGGTAGAGATGGTTGACACTGGTGGTGGGATTGGCCTGATTCATTGTATGTCTGAAATCCAACCATGAAGAACTTTGTAAATCACAATGGTTTCAATAAAACAGAGTACATGTGAGTGTGATAGTTTTCCTCTCTGAAAATGCACATCACTTGAGCTTCTATACTGCAGAGTCCCCCCACCCCCGCCCCATCTCCACAGAGCCAAGAAAATGCTTTTAAACTGTGATTTGAAATTAAGGGTGCTAAAACTAAGAACTTAGGTGAAACTTCTATAAATAGATCTATTTAAAAAGATGTGTTCTAAAAAAATCTTGCCAGGCCATGTGACTTAATTACTGTCTAGGTGACTAAGTATTCTGCTCTTATCCAAGAGACTCTGGAAAAGCTACCAGAGTGTGAATTCAAGACAGAAAAGTATGTTTCTCAAATGTAAGGGAAATCTGTAAATAAGAAAGGCAAGTTGGAAGAGAAAGGCTGCAGCAGAGTTCTTCTGAAGGAAAAAATAAAAACAGGAAAGTGAGATTTTAAAAGGGCTTTAAATAGATTACTTGGCAACAATGGCCATTGCTAGCATTTCATTTCAAAGACAGACTTGAAAACAAAGAGATAACCTAAAAGCTATCTGGGAAAAATAGTCTCTACTTCAGAAGATTCATGATGCAATAGTATATATGGCTCTCTAATGCAAGCAGCAAATTTACTGCACACTGCAGTCTGGATTTTTTTTTTTTTTTTTTTTTTTTTTTTTTTGCTGCTCATCCTCTTATATGAAAAGAATCAAGATTCTGGAAAATAATGCAGTTTTGAGGATCAATAAAGAAACTTGATATCTAGCATACATAAGTCAAGGCAGATTAACCTCTTTGTTCATCTTTTCTGCTGCAATGAATATATTTAATGACATGTTGGCAGTTTAACAGCTATTTTTGTGCTCACTGTGACTAAGAAGAAGCAATTCGAGTATTTTATACTAGTCAATTATGTGAAATGAATTGAACAAACACCTATCTCTCTAAATGAATATGTTATATGATTGTTTAAAAAGAAATTAGAGAAGTGGAATACAACACTAAACTAGAAGCTACATTTAAAATAAAATAAGTTCTATTAATAAAATAACTGAAAACAGTTTTATTTTAACCTAAAAAAGCAGTGTACAGTATATTATAATACCATGTAATTATTTGTGGAGTTTATTTTTGCAAGAGAATCATCATGATATCTGAAAAAACACTTCTCTAAAACATTGTGCGTCCCTGGCTTAAAGTATACAAATGAGATATTCAGAAACAGTGACACAGCTTGAATGCAGTTCATGACAACAAGCATTTCCTGTGGATGCAGGTCAGGTTCACTGGAACTGCAAATTTGGCATAAGTAAGGGAAGTATCTGCTGTCCTAATAGTTGCCATTTAAAATTTTTTATCCACATGTTTCTTGTAGACATCCCAACTAGAATTTTGTCCAGTTCTTAGCAAAAATTCATTGCTAAAAAACAAACAAAACAAAAACAAAAAACAGATAAAAGAATATTTGGGTTTTTTTTAAGTACCTCTTTTCTACAAAAAAAAAAAAGAGTGAAAAAATCTGACTTAGAAAAAACAGTGTGGGGCCGGGTGGTGGCGCTGGAGGTAAGGTTCCTGCCTTGCCTGCACTAACCTAGGATGGACCGCGGTTCCATCCCCCGGTTCCCCATATGTTCCCCCGTGACTGCCAGGAGCGACTTCTGAGGGAACAGCCAGGAGTAACCCCTGAGCGTCACCGGGTGTGGCCCAAGAACAAAACAAAACAAAAAAAAACAAATAAAAGAAAAACAGTGCATAAGAACCTAGAGAACTGGTTGCAGCTTAGAGGAAGAAATGTGCCAAGACAGAAATCTTTAATAAAGCACAAGTCCAGGGAGGAAATATGTATTGAACATCAACAAAAACTATTTTGTAGAAAAGCTCCAGCTTTTCCTTACTTCTGTATTGAGTTCTCTAATATTTTGCTTTGAGAAAGGAGAGCTGCCATTTATTTCAGTTTGCAAAAATTATTTTCTATAAATATGTAAAATATCTATTTTCATACAAATATATAACAATATGATTTTGTATTTATATACAAATGTATATTATATATTGGGGAGGTTATATCTGGTTGTGCTCAGGTCTTGCTCCTAGCTCTATTTGGAAATCACTCTGGCAGTGCTCAGTGTACCATAAGTGGTAGTGCTGGTTATTGAACCTAATTTGGGCTCATTCAAGAATAGCCCCTTACTTGATTACTATCTCTCTCACCCCATAAATGAAAATTATGTTATTATTACATCAGTGTAAAAGGGTCTCTAAACACATAATAACCTCTCTCACTATTAGACACTTACTCATCAGACACCTGCTCCCCAATACACAGCACTCTCCTAATTTCTTTATCTACTTCCAGACTTTAACCTTGACCCATTCTCCTTTGCTTTCTTATCCATCTTTTTACAGCTGCCATATGGATATAATTAAGACTTTGGGACACAGTGATCTCTGAATGCACTCAAGTCAATGAAATTATGGCTAATAACCAGTTAATTGACAGTCAAAAGTTAATACATATAATGGCTGTCTCTGAATTCATCCATTCTTAATTAATAGGATGTGGATCCCAGGATAGATTGGAAGAGCTTATATATGACAGTTTAGCAAAGATGTGAGTTAATAAAAAATATGTGCAACAGCATCATTTTGTATTATTAGTAAATGAGATAAACTATTTTAACAAAAAACAATCCAGATAGTATTCATGGCATAGACTGATCATGATCTTTCATTGGCAATATATATAATACATCATAACTCTGACCAAGAAAATATGATCATCTACCATTTGGATATATTAGTGGCATATGTAAAGGATTTAACATTCCTTGCCTTGTGTTCTAAAACTCCTCTATGGATATTTCCTTGAGGTGTAAAAAATAAAACAGGTCTTGTACTGACATGTGTCTATATCATTGACCAAGGCAATTGACTTTAAGAATTAACCAAATGCTTAACTAAATATGAGAAAAACACCAAAGAGTTCCATTTCATTTTATTAGATTCATTTTATAGTTTAAAGAAACCATAATCAAGTACCACCAAAATGAGTAATATATAATTAATGAGCCTAAGTATAGTACACTTATATTTTATGGCTCTTTCACTTATATAATATAGAATATCTGATAGCTAACATAGTACACAAGTCATCTTTGGAGCAGATAACCTAGATTCAAATTAGAGGTCTACAGAGTTACTTTTTGCAAATCTATTACTGCCTCCTGTAAGAGGAATAATAGCATTGTAATCAGTCATAAATTATGAGGAAGATTGATACATATATATTTAAGTGCTTTTCATATCATGAGCAAAATATATTAGTTATTTAATAATAAAAATCAACTAAAGCTATATAACTGGGAATATTAATTATCTAGGAAACTGGCCTTTATCATTTCAAGACAAAAATCTAGTCAACAATAAAAAATAAGATAAAACAACAACAGGTCTATAGTTGATTAATTCTGCTCAGCAAATCTAGTTTACATTGCTTTAAGAATATAAAATTTGGGCCAGAGAGATAGCACAGTGGTAGGGCATTTGTCTTGCAGGCGGCCTACCTAAGATGAACCCAGGTTCTATTCCTGGCATCCCATATGTTCCCCAAGCTTGCTAGGAGTGATTTATGAGCACCACTGGGTGTGGCACAAAAACAAACAAAAGAAACAACAATAAAACAAAACAAAGTTCTGGACAATCAATACAAAAATATTTTGTTCCCAAAATGCATTGGAGCTTTTTTAAAATTAAAGATTCATATTAAAATTATTTGTAATGTCCCTGTCACAATATAAAAATTCTCCATAAGGGGCCGGGTGGTGGCGCTGGAGGTAAGGTGCCTGTGCTAACCTAGGACGGACCGCGGTTCGATCCCCCGGTTCCCCATATGGTCCCCCGTGCCTGCCAGGAGCGACTTCTGAGTGAATAGCCAGGAGTAACCCCTGAGCGTCACCGGGTGTGGCCCAAAAACCAAAAAAATAAAAAAATAATAAAAAAAATTAAAAAATTCTCCATAAAAGAGAAATTCAAATTTTAATAGTTTAATTTTACATAAATGGAAGTAAAACATGATATAACTACCAATGTCATAAGAATTTTTTTTGCTTAAAAAATTATAACATTTGCAAAAAAAAAAAAAAGATGTTAACTACATTATACACCTATCTGATGAAACTTCCCTCCTTGAGGGCTAAACATCTTTTTAGGTAATGCATATAATAGATACCTTAAAAAAAGACGTTATTAAATGCATTTTATTTTACTATAAATGTAAAATAGCAATTAACAGCAAAATACATACTGAGAAACTAATTGTATAATCAACCTAGTTTCTTGGACAAAAAATTTAAAAAGAAATTTTAAGGGATAATTAAAAGGAAAATAGGAAAACAAATTTTTTTAAATCCAAAATTAGACAAAATTTACCACATAGATACAAGATTGGGTTATAAACTATTAAAAAGACAGAAAATACAACTCTGAAAGTAAGGATGCCATTTAAAATTGTTTACATTAGGACAAAGGAAAGTTGAGTTTGGGACGCATCAAAGAGTTGGCTAAGCTTTGCCTCCTACATAGGACAGTAGCTATGAGTGTGTTCACCTTAGTAATTTCAGTGCAATTTTTTTTACCATTGAAGACCCTTAAAATAAAATCATAATCTTAAAAGTTTACAAAAGCAGTTTATCTCATACAAATTATATATCATGCCAATAAATTCTTTTTTTCTTTTTTCATACTTAGCCTTAATCAAATGCATCACACCAAAATTTTCAGAACAGTTCTATGACAACTGAGCAATGCTCTATGTACATTTACTATGCTTTGTTTCTCACTTCTATTTAAATCTGACTTGATAACAATACTGATCTCAATTTCCCATCAAGATGAAGGCAAAAATGTTGTGTCAACCTACAAAAGGTTCTTGAAAACAAGTTTGTTTAACGTCATTTACTTTCATTTATTCAATTCCAAAAGAATGCTGCTTTTTAATTTTATTTATTTGAAATTCTGTAATTTATAATATTGCTAATCATGTTTTCTCATTTACATAATTTCAATACCACACCCATCATCAGTATATCCACACTCTCCCCAGGGACCCCAACACCACTTCCTTTCAATCCCCACCCCAACTCAATCATGTGGGTGAGTTATTCCATTGTGTTGCCTTTAATTTTTTTTTGCTGTCTTCCAATAGAGAAAGTAAATTTTAATGGAGGTGTTATGTAGGTACTGTGCACTAAAATCCATGTGTTGAGTTCCAGTACTGTGCCTGGAAATTGACATAACTTTAAAAAGGCAATCAATTTAAACATAAAGCCACAGTCACCCTTAGCTCATTATAATCTGGTGTTATTCTAAGAAGGAATTATGACACAGACAAACATAGAGAATATGGACATGTGAAAACAGAAGCAAATAACACCTATGTATAAACCAAGAAAAGACACCTCGGAAGAAAGCAAACCAATTAAAGAAAAAGATCTCTTGATCTTGGAATTCTATACTTTAAAATCAGAAAAATAAATTTCTATCATTGGGGGTTGGAAAGTATACAGGAGTTAAGTTGCTTGCTTTGCACAATGGCAGACCCTGTTCATTATTCTGTACATTAGAATGTTTCTCTGAGCTGAGTGATCCTTGGCAAGTGTGATACTTGAACATTGCTAGGAGTAAGCCCTGAATATAGTCAAGGGTGGCCCCAAAACAGAAAGTAAAATAAAATCAAATAAAGTTGTTGTTTAGCCTCTTAAACAATAATATTTTATTATAGCAGCCTTAGCAGATTAATATGTAAGAGAGATTTAACATTTTAATTTTTTTTATTTTGAGTCAAGCCCAGTGGTGCTCAGGGGCAATTTCTGCCTCTGCGCTCAGAAATAGCTCCTGGCAGGCGCAGAGGAACCATATGAGATGCTGGGAATCTAACCACCATCATCCTGGGTTGGTCAGTTCTTAACATATTAATTTTTAAAGTAATAAAAGAAACAAAAATATCAGATATTACAATTTCTTAATTTATTATTCATACTGCACTGTGAAAAGTATAAGAAAATTCTGAAGCATTAAGAAAAAAGCACTAGTATTCGGGTGGGGGGGGCGAGTAAGGAAGGAGATATGGGATACATGATGGCAAAAGGGGTGGAGGGAGCACAACACTGGCAGTGGGGAATGCCCCTCATTCATTGTCACTATGTACCATAAATAATTCTGTGAAATATTTGTAATGCATTTTGGTCACAATAAAAATTTATTTAAAAATTTATTTAAAAAAAAGGGGGCCGGGCGGTGGCGCTGGAGGTAAGGTGCCTGCCTTGCCTTGTGCTAACCTAGGACAGACCACGGTTCAATCCCCCGGTTCCCCATATGGTCCCCCGTGCCTGCCAGGAGTGACTTCTGAGCGAATAGTCAGGAGTAACCCCTGAGCGTCACCGGGTGTGTCCTAAAAACCCAAAAAAAGAAATTATTAAAAAAAAATGGACTAAGAGAGTCCATGCAAAATACTCAGTGAAGCTGATCACAATGGGCAAGACAGCATGGAATCAGAAGAAAAAACTAGCTAGTGACTAAATTGATAGGACTAAATTTCACACTTTCACAATGGCAAAACAAGCCAAAGGAGATCCCTGATTATTTGTAAATATTAGAAATAAATGGAAGGGGTTACATGAGATCAAAGTGATTTCCTTAAAGGAGAAATATCTTCTGACCTTAAGGATTAAGTAAAATAGAGATTTATCATTCCCCTGGTTTGACAGGCTTGGGGAGTTAGGCAAACCATCAAATATAATTGCAAACCTCAAGCTAAAAAATCAGCAAGAATGTGCAGTAAAGTTGATGCTCTGGATATTTATTTACCAAGGGAGACTAATGATCTCACAGTGAGGTACATTCAGCTGATTAAGTATAGACAAGTTTCCTGAAAAAGAACACAGCTAGACAGTCAATAACTACTTGATGGACCCAACCTCCATGTTCAAATTTGTATTTTATCATAACAAACTTCTTCTTTCCTTTTCTCTTTACTTTCATAAAGAAGTAAGGTACATTTTATATTCAAAAAAGGATCAACATAATAGAGAAGTCAAACAAAGAGGGGTAATTCTAAAAGGAGCCTGGAGATTGTAAAGCCCCTACCATTGTGTTATTGCTCCAGCCCGTATTCCTTTTACTTTTTAAATTTTATATAACAAAGCAAAATTTTTCTCTTTTTAAGTTAGGATATTATTTAAA
>PVKC010043985.1:0-11690 GCA_004027635.1 Crocidura indochinensis | reverse complement strand
AAAGAAAGAAAGAAAGAAAGAAAGAAAGAAAGAAAGAAAGAAAGAAAGAAAGAAAGAAAGAAAGAAAGAAAGAAAGAAAGAAAGAAAAAGAGAAAAAGAAAATAATCTTTAACAAATGTTGGGACAAGGGACTACTATCCACAGGCAAAACATGCACACCCATCCCCTACTTCGCTCCACAGAAATGATTGCAGAATAGAGCAAAGATGTCTGTGAAACATAAAAATTGCAACTCTTACAAGAAAATGTAAATAAATCTTTGTGATGACCCTGGGTTTAGTGAGGTTTTTTTGGATCAGCAAGCCAAATGACAATAAAAGGAATATTAGATATATTTGATATCATCAAAATACATCAAAAATACATTTCCAAGAACCATAAAGAAGAAAAGGTTTACAAATCACTATAACTCAGAACAGATATCAAGACTATACCAAAAGTTGTACAACTCACTCATAAAAGGGCAGTCCAATTGTACAGAGTTCTGGAGAGGCGTTTTTCCAAGGAAGATATACCAATTGGCCATAAACATTAGGAAAAGGTGCTCTGACTTACTAGGGTTCAGAGAACTGCAATTCAAAACCACAATGACATTATTTCACACCCACTCAAAACCTAAAGACAGCTCAGGAAAAACTTCAATGAGAGTATGGAGAAATGGGAACCAGAAGACTTTGTTATTTGGAAGACTTTGTGTAGAAATCGAACTGAGTCACCAGCTGATCTAGCACGTCTTTTCCTGAAAACATAGGCAAGAGAAATGAAACTATTAGTCCATAGAAAAACATATACAGGATTTCTCCCAACAGCATTGTTCATGATGGCTCAAAGCTGAAAACAACCTAAATTTCATTCAACTGATGAATGACTCATTCAATTGATTCAACTGATGAATGACTAAACAAAATGCTGTATCATCTATAATATGGACTAATATGTGACAGTGTGCTGACCTATGGTGTAATGAATCTAAAAAGATGACACTGAGTGAAAGAAGTCAGTCACAAAACAGCATTTATCATGTGATTCCATTTATAGGAAATATTGACAACTTTCTAGAAAATGATTGCAACAGTGGTTGGCAAATTGTATCTGCGGGAGTGGGATGTGTGCAACATTTGAGGGAAGGATGTAAATATTATAAAACTGATTGTGTTGATGGTTACCTGAACTGTAGCTTTATCATTGAATGATATCTTTTTTTTTTGTTTTGTTTTTTTGTTTTTTTGTTTTTGGGCCACACCCGGTGACTCTCAGGGGTTACTCCTGGCTATTCGCTCAGAAGTCGCTCCTGGCAGGCACGGGGGACTATATGGGGAACCGGGGGATCGAACCGTGGTCCGTCCTAGGTTAGTGCAGGCACCTTATCTCCAGCGCCACCGCCCGGCCCCCTGAATGATATCTTTTAATAGGTGAATCTTGATTTATGGATTATATCTCAATAAAGCTACCATTAAAGAAGATGTAAGGGTGACAACATGTTAACTATGGAGAGAAAAGGCACTGAAGCTTTGGGTAAGCCTTGTAGCTCAGAGGATTGTATGTGCAAAGGTCCTGTGGCTGAAAGTCCCTTTCAGTTAAAAAAGCCAAAAGCCCAAGACATTGGAGTTCACTGAGTAAGAGGAGAGGGAGAGAACAGCCAGTGGTCCAATGGAGCAGGTTGAGGGCTCCAAGGGCATAGGTATGGGGAAGGTTTTGGATTCAAGTGATGAGGCTGCAATAATAGCTTAACACTGACAAGGCTTGACTGTTTGTTCTCTTCCCTTCTTTCATCTGCCTCGACACTCCCAGGCTAATTGGTGAGTTCCAAGGAAATTTGAGAACATTGGCATCAGAAGTTTCTGTGAAGGGCTGGCTTTGGGCAGAGTTCAGCCTAAATCATAGTGGTAGGCCTTTCTTCCAGGAGATGCCTTCTGAACAAAGCCCCAGATGAAGGTTATGCTTTCTCTGCTCCCAGCTGCCTTTGTGAATTCCAGGACTCACTGAGAGTCAGTCACTGTATCTCCATGTTGGGGCCTGAGGGTGTTTCCTGGGGAATTGGCGTTGATGCTGTAGGAGGGACAACCTCTGACCTTGCAAGCCGCTTCTTCCCACTCAAAGGGCCTAGGGAGTAGGCAGGCAAAACAGTCAGATCATGGTCTGGTCTAGTCTGTAGCCTGGAAGCTGATTAATTCCTTAGCACGGGGTCCAGACCAACTGCTGGTGAGACAGGGCTGAATGGGGGCTCCTTGGAGAGCAGCTAATTCTGGCCCCCTGGCAGCTGGAATCTGTTCTGTTCTCTTAACAAACACTTGGCTTCCTGTTCAACCTCCAAGCTCGTTTCAATCTACCAAAGTTCGAGATGAGAAGCAAGAGCAGGGGGAGCCTTCAGAAAGACATAGTCCCAAATAGTCCAGTAAACAAGAAGCCTGGAAATTCCCCCAAGGAAATCACTGCGTTGGGGAAATGATAGAAGAAAAGATGGTGGGAAAGACTGGGGAAGAAGGGCTAGAGAGAGGTACTGGAAGGAAAGGCCTGGTTCTTGACCAGCCAGCCAGGCAGAAACCCTATGACTTAGGAAGGTGAATATGTTCCTGCCACCATATTCTGTTCAAGGAGCATCACAAGGTCAGAGGTGCCATCTCTTTATTTTGTTAATTTTTGGTTGCAGTCATCTGACAATGTCATTATGTGTCTCTTGTGCATTGTTTGAGGGTGACACAAATCAATCAGGTCATGCTATGTTTACTTCTGAGTCTGGTGCTACTCCTCTCCAAGAGTGACCAGCTTCCTGTAGGTAGAACTGTGACCACTTCTGAGGGTAGTTTTGATTTGGGGGTTGGGGTGTTGGGCACACCCAGCTATGCTCAGGTCTTATTCTTAGTTCTGTGCTCAGGGATCACTCCTGGTGGGGATCAGGAGACATAAGTGATACTAGGGATCAAACTGGGGACAGTCACATATAAGGCAAGCACTTTAACTCCTGTTCTCTCTCTCCATCCTGGAAGCCCTTTTTGGAAGATATGTAATGCCCCTGAACCACATTGCCCTGATTTCTCCTTGGTCCTCTGGCAAGAAGCTTTCTAAGGTTGGATTGGCATTTCCCCTTACTTCAACTTTGCAAGCCTGATCCCAAACCAGGCTTGAGACTATACCTGCCAGGTGTAGTGATACTTGAGGTCATTTTTTACTGATCCTCACTGAGATTCTACAAAAATGGATCCCCCCACTTCATTATAAGGAAAACCAAGCTGAGAGAGTTGAGGAGGCTTGGCAAGGCCAGCTGAAAACACAGCAGGACTGGGGACATAAGTAGGTCTAGGTGGTTTGTTCCTATTACTTCTATGCCAGCTGCCTTCAGCCCCACCACCACCCATGACCAAGATATAGTAGCTGTGATAGGCCAAAAGATGAAGAGCAGGGCCAGGGGGTCAGAGAGTTCAGGTCAGAGAATTGGGGTTGGATTGATAGCATAGAGGTTAAGGTTTGTCTTGCATGAGGTCAGCATGGGTTCAATCCCTGAACCATATGGGAATATGGTTCCCTTATCTGTCTAAGGGATCATAAACTCAATTCCACAGAATTTCAAACACAAACTCATGTTATAAAATACCTGTTGGACACCAGCTCACTCTTTGCCCATACCTGCTCTCCATGAGGTACAGAAGGACTAAGGGCAGGCGTCCTGCCTCCCACCCCAGGGAGAACCCCAGCTCCGGGTAGTTATTTTTAGGCCTGTTTTCGAAACCACAGAATCACATGTGAGGTTTACTATGGCCTAGGCCTGTCTGGAAGAAGAAGTTCCCACTTGTGACAACAGAGGGTGATCCCCTGAGGTCAGGTTGGGCTACTCCCATTGGTAGAGTCCATCTCTCAGCCCCACAGCCACCCCAAACAGACTAGAAGATGCCGAGGAAAATTAGCTGAGATGCCCGATTGGGGTATATTTTTTCAAACCTAAGAGTGCAGAGGAAAGGGGTTAGGGCCAGCTAGGGGGGACTCATTGAGACCCCTCTTCTAGCTTTCTCCTCCCCTTTAGCCACAGCATTGCTCATGTATTTAGCTGCTCACCATGGAGGCGAACCTTTTTGTTTTGTTTTGGTTTGGGTTTGGGGGCCACACCCAGAGGTGCACAGGGGTTATTCCTGGTTATTCTATGCTCAGAGATCAGTCCTGGCAGACTTGGAAAACTATGAGTTGCCAAAGATTGAAGCTGGGTCAACTGTGTGCAAAGCAAGGACTCTGCCTGCTAGCCTATTGCTCTGGCCCCAAAAGTTTTAAGGTTTTCTTTTGTCTTAATGACAAAAAACAACAAGGGGCAGGGGCTCTAAAAGTCTTTGACTGTCAGACTAGAGATCTGAGCAGTGACACACCCTAGGGCACCATCTAAATGACTAAATGGGACCCCAGTTGTCCCACCTGCATCATTACAAGTCCACAGCAATATTCTGGGTTCCCTGCCCAAACCCCAGATGAGTTCCATCCTCAGGTTCACCCTTTTCCTCACTCTTCAGCACTGACAACCTCTGACAGTCTTAATTTTCAGATGTGAAATCTAAATTACTGGAAAAGCAACCACCACAGTCTGACTCCAGTTTAGAAGTTCCTCAGGAAACAAAGGACCTCAGCCAATATGAGAGATCATATTGAGGATAGGTACTTGCTGCATAGAGGTCATGCAGTTGACCCAGGTTTCATTTTCAGCACCCCATGTGGTCCACTGAGCCCCACTAGGGTGATCCCAGGAGTGAGCCAGGAGTAAGCCCTGAGCACTATCAGATGTGGCCAAAAAGAAAGATGACCTGGATGAACCTGAGTGTCCACCTGCTAGAACCATTGGTTCTTCTGCACCTACAAATATTACCCTCCCAGGGTCACACACTTATATACTACAGAGCCATACACACCACACACACACACACACACACACACACACACACACACACACACACTCATACTCACCTGGGTACCACTCAATCCCAGATACGTGTGTTTGCATCATACATACTCACAGTACCAAAGATGCCCCTCCCACCTCAGCTTCCAATCATTCTCGATACAAGACACACACCTGCCTGCTACCCTCCTTTGGATGACCAGAAACTCATGAGCATGTGTCGGCACAAGAAGCACAAAGCAGCACAAACAAGAGCAAGTTCCTACAAGCCCCCATTCTCAAATCAACCAGGGTTCCATTCCCCATCAACCCTTAGGTAAGTGTATTCAAATGACACTCAAACCAGCACCAGGTGTACACATGAACATAAGCCTGTGTGTGTATGTAGCCTTCACAGTCGTCAATGCTCAATAACAACAAGTGCTTTATATATCTGCTCAGTGATAATACATCACACAGTGTGGCCAGCTACACACACTCAGAGATGCATATGTTCATCTCTGCATGTACACACATAAGCATGCCAACACAGCACCCATGTGTGGATTCTATCTTGTCCAGCTCTATTACTGATATCCAATCTGGCAAAGGTTAGAAACACAGACACCTTGTCCTTCTTTACCTGAACTGGTCCCCCAACCCCTGAGTGTGTGGGAGAGCATTCAGCTGCTTTTGTTCATGGGTACAGTGGAAACTATGACCCAAGCTAATGTTTGTCATAAGAGCAAAGGTGAGGGGTTTTTCCCACACCTTTACTTTACTATGTCTGGAGGTGACCAGGTTGGCCAATTCTAACCCACCAACCCCTCAAATCTTGAGGATGCCCAGTTCCAAATTAGAATCTCATATCCTTACCAGAGAAAAAGCTCAAGGGGTCAAGAGCCTACTTTCTGTGCTATCCCTAGATCTGCATGGTTCCCTGAGCACCACCAGGAAAGAACCTCAAGCACTGAATAGGAATAGCCCTGGAGCACCACTGGGTATAACGCTAAAAAGAAAATCACAACAGAGAAAAAGAGTTACACAGCATGGTTTAGCTAGCAATAAATTCACCAGTGCCTACAGCACTGTTTGGCCCTGGGCAACCTGCTAGAGGCTACAGGGTGAGGAAAGGATGGCGAGAAGCCAATCAGTAAGGCACCAGGTCAAATTCCTAGAAAGGTATTTGCTGGACAGCAAATGTGCCCAATGACCAATCTTCCAGCTGGTCTATTTCCGGAGTCTTCTAAGTGAATCAGTTTAGTATTAATTTCTATGTTCTAGTCAAAGGAAGTATGTTGAAGGGCAAGGAATTTATTTCACTATATCCTCATAAAAGCATTTTAAGATCTATTCAGATGTCCAGAAGCTATGGGGGGTGGGGATTGTATGTAATAAAGGTTCTTGATTTGTAACTGGAACAGGATTTTCTAGGATAATCATCTGAATTGAGACGCTGGGGGAATCCCACCATATGGTAGGTTTTTGGGGACCCCTAACTCCCAGTTGCAATGTGACCTATACCTGAATTCTTTGGCCTGTGATCTCAGTATATTTCTCTCCTCTCTGACTTATACTCTATATAATGTAGGAGCTTGACTCTAACTAGGGTCATCTTAACTTTTTTTGGGTGTAGGGTGGGGCTTCTTTCCGGCTTTGAGCTCAGGGACCATTCCTGGCAGGCTCAGGTTGCTGGAAATCAAATCCAGGTCATACTGTACTGTCTCTCACCATACACCTCACCCCAAATGCCTCCCCACCTCTGTTGACTTCAGAACTTGGATCTTTCAGCATCACTTGGGTTTTAACCAAAAATAGCAGAAAGGATCTGGCTTGTTGGAGGTGACTCAGTCCTGCTTAGAAGCCCAAAATGTGACATTCGTTTGTACCCATATGGTGGTGGTACCTCTGACAGTGCCATGACATTTCTGGGTCCTTCCCCCACCCCCACTCCACAGCCAAGGAGCCCAGCCTGATGGCTTGGCAAAGAACACTGGCTGCAGAGGGTGGGGCCCAGCTGACTTTCCTTTCTTGGTAACGGGCTCACTAACCTCATTTCCTTTTTCTGAAGGGAAATGCCATTGACATCATACAAGGCCATACTTTTCACCAAGGCCAGATGAGAACTCGTGATCCTCACAGGCCGGAGTTACACAAGCAGAAGTTATGAGCAAATCTGTCCTGGGTTGGGCTAGATCTGAGATGCTCATGCCTAGTCCAAAAGGGATCAGGATCACAGTCTGGAAACTCCAGCCAGACAGCAGAGCTAAGGCCAGAATCTGGGTCATACTTCTCTACCAGGAGAGGAGAACTCCCCACCCCAAGTAATCATAGCATTTAATAATGATACCAGCATCCACCAGAAATTGGTCAGAGTATAGACTGGTCATAGTGTGGATTCCAGACCATGCCCCTTTGTCTCTTTCTAAAACCCCTGCCCATCCTTCGCTCAGGTCTCCTCACACCCAGAAAAACCCTTTCCTCCAAAAGGCAAGATGAATGCTGGATGTTCTCTCCTGGTATGCTTCCTGATTTCTGGTTTATAGTTGATTATCTAACATTTTCATAGGTGACCACGAATCTTGTTTTATATATATATATATATATATATATATATATATATATATATATATATATGACATATACATATAACATATATGTTTTCATGAACTTTCTGTTTTAATCCACTACAGTTATTTTTGCCAGTGGAAAATTTCTTTGATAGGCTTGTAATACCTTTTCTCCTTTTCCTGCTCTTCCTCTTTCTTTTCACAGTATCAGAATTAAATCCATGGCTTCACACACTTGCAAGGAATTTGTTCTACTACTGAGTCATATCCCTAGCCCAAACTTGTGAGTCCTTTAACTAGCCCTTAGCAGTGTTATCCAGCTTTCTTCATTTCTGCAATGACAGGATGTTTAAGCTTGTCTTCAACACTCTTTTCCCAAACTTAACCATTAGCTAGGAAGTATCACCTAGAAGTCCTGGTTCTTTTAATAAAAAAAAAAAGGCTGTTCCAAGACACAATATCAGGGATATTTAATGCAATTGGATTAGCCATTGCTTCTTTCAGATGAAAAGCAAGGAAATACATTCTTCTTTAAAAAAAAAAAAGTGAATGTCGTGCTCTCTTCGGCAACACATATACTAAAATTGGAACGATACAGAGATGATTAACATGGTCCCTGTGCAAGGATGACATGCAAATTTGTAAAATGTTCCATATTAAAAAAAAAGTGAATGCCAGGGGCCAGAGCTATAGCACAATGGGTAGGGTGTTTGTCTTGCACATGGCAGACCGGGGTTTGATCCTGGGCATCTCTTAGGATCCTCAGAGTCTGTCATGAGTAATTTCTGAGCACAGATTCAGGAGTAATCCCTGAGTGCCACTGGATATGACCTAAAACAAATAAACAAATCTAAGAAGTGAACTTTGAGACTAGAGGGATAGTACAATTTGGAGGACGCTTGCTTGATGAAGATGATGCTTGTCTTGAATGTTGCTGATATGGATTTGATCCCAGGCAGTTCCCTGAGCCTTGCCACAAGCAATAACTGAGCACAGAACAAGGAGTGACCTCTTAACGTTCTGGAGCACTTGAGAAAGTTTAAAAGAAGAAAGAAAGCTTCAATAGTTCATTTTGATCTTTTAGAATATACTTAAGGTAATCAGACTTTTATTGGTGGTTAGTTAAGGCGGAGCATCTTTATTTTAACATTAATAGGATTATTGATGTGCTTTCTCCTATTTATCTATATTTCATATGAGTAGCATTGCAATGGTTGCTAGCAATATGATGACAGAAAAATCTTGGTCTTTTGTTTGTAGTTCTTTTGTGGTCTTTTGTTTGTAGAATGTATACCCTGATTCAATGTCAATTTCTACTTTCTCAATCACTTAAAATAATGCAACTGCACATGAGGAAGACACCAATGCAATCTGCAGGGTCATTTATTACAGTTTTTGCTTTTGAGTTTTGGGAGGTTGACCTTTTCTTTTTTTATTTTCTCTAATGCATTTACCTGGATCAAAAAGGTAAGCAAGGCGTGTGCAGAGAAATCTAACTTCTTCCTTTCCCTTTACGATATTCTCCTTTCTCCAATAAGAGGATATGGGAATTAGCATTTATTCATTTTAACAGTTTTTTTAAGTTAAAGAAAGTACGTGTCTATTTGTATATTTCTTTTTTCTTTTATAAATCATAATCCAATGCCTACATCCCCCACCTGCACCCCAGTAAATGCAGGACTTACTCCTTGCTTTTAGTATCTGGACTTTATGGGATGCCGGGTATTGAATCTGGGCCAGCTGTGTGAAGGACAAGTACTCTGTCCCCAGTACCATCTTTCCAGCTCCAACATTTTATGTGTATGAAGTTATTTATTTACTTATATTTTATTAAAGTACCAGGCTTTTCAAAGTTATTCATAGCTGTCTGGCTTCAACATTTTATCATACTTTTGCTGTCCTGCTTAGTTTTATCCACATGCTATCTCTCTGCACAGACAATCGTCAGTCCAAGTGATCCTATGCAGGGCATGTGAACAGCATCTCACTATTACAAGTGGGGCTTCTACAACTAGCTTAAAACAGGTATTTTGTCTTGTTTTTGCCTGTGTATCTTTAGAATAGAGTCACAGAATTGAACTTGCTGGGTTAAAGAGCAAATGCATATGAATGTGCTGGACTTGTAGATGACTTCCAGATATTTTGCTCTCCTAAGTAATTTCTCCCTTGTTGATCTTTGTTCACATTTTTCTTTCCTTCAGATAGATTTCTGGAAGTGGAGCTTCCGAATCCGAGAACTAAATTTCAACTCAGAGCTATTCTTGGTTGTGCATGGAGGGGGCGTTAAGCTTTATTCCCCGAAGCTGCCCAGAGCTCTCAGAACTGACTTGGTCTTCTGTGCTCGGGATCTTGAGTAGAGGCACACTTGTTTCACTGAAATAGAATGAGCAGAGAAGCCAAACTTGATAGGATGGAGTCCATGCAGGAAGAGGATGAAGAATCTCTTGCCATTCAACCCTGTGCTCCTGTCTTTCTAGTGCTAAGGGCAGAGAAGTTGGGCCCTACATCAGGTGTATAGATTACAGGAAAGGTAGCACATTGGAAGGTGCCGGCAGACAGCAATGTTAAATAGACATGATCCTTCTTTGAAGACACTCACACACAAGAGAATGGGCAACTTTTGTCCAGGAGACCAGAAAACCCAAGTTAGAGCTGTGCTCAGTAGGACAGAAAGGGGTTTTCAAGGCAAGAGACACTAGGTAGTGTCAACACTCAAAACAGAGAAAGTTACATCAATGATGACCTTTCTGTGGCCAATGGCAAAGGCACCTAGACCAGAAGTCAGCATTTGTAGATTCCCAGCTCAAGATAACCCAGCTCTGGACCAGAGCCTCAGTTTCCACTTTCGTATACCAAAACAGTTGCACTAGATTATTACCAACGTGAAAAGTCTGGGATCCTAAAACTGCAAAGTGTTCACAGTCCCTAGAGGGGAAGAAGGGGAAAAACCAGAGACAGAACTGAGAGCAGAGACAGTGCTGGGGGCTCAGGGCCTTGGACCTCTGCTTCCCACTCTATCAGTCTTGCTGCATCAGTGTCAGTGGGATGTCCTGGGTCTGGGCCAGAGGCCAGCTGCAGGGAGAGAAGAATTGTTTCTGGCTCAAGGAACAGAGAGGAAAGAATGCAGAGCTTCCAAAAAGCCGTGAACAAACCATCAGCCTGGCCACATGCCCAGACCTTTCGCAACCAAGAGGGAGCTGGCGCGGGGAGGGCAGTTCGGCCCCGCTCCGTGGCTCTGTGGCTCTGAGACGGCAAGATGATGGAGTTCTAATGATGCCTTTGGCTGCAAGTGAGAGAAAATCCTGTCTCTGCCTCTGTGCAAAACAGGGCCATGTGCTTCTCTCAACAGTGCAGCCCAGAGTGGGCAGATCTGACACTGCCACAATTCCTAGTATTATATAAAGAAAAAGAAAGAGGAGAGAAAGAAAAGAAAAGAAAAAAGAAAGAAAGGAAGGAAGGAAGGAAACTAGGGAGAGAGGGAAGGAGAAAGGAAGGAAAGGAGGGAAGAAGGGAGAAAAAGAAAGAAGGAAAGAGAAGGAAGGAAGGAAAGAAAGAAAAAGGAAGGGAGGAAGAAAGAAAGAAGGAAAGAAGGAAGGAAGAAGGAAGGAAACAAAGAAAAAGAAAGAAAGAAAAAGGAAGGGAGGAAAAAAGAAATAAGGAAGGAAAGAAAGAAAGAAGGAAGGATACAGAAAGAAAAGAAAGAAAGAAAGAAGAAAGAAAGGAAGGAAGGAAGGAAGGAAGGAAGGAAGGAAAAAAAGGAAGGAAGGAAGGAAGAGCTGGAGAGGTAGCACATTGGTAGGGTGTTGGCCTTGCACACAGCCTACCAGGACGGACCAGGGTTCGAGTCCTGGCATCCCATATGGTCCTCTGAGTCTGCCAGGAACAAATTCTGAGCACAAAGCCAGGAGTAATTTCTGAGCGTCACCGAGGAGTGTGGCCCAAAAACCAGAGAGAGAGAGAGAGAGAGAGAGAGAGAGAGAGAGAGAGAGAGAGAGAGAGAGAAGAAAGAAGCATTTCTCATTTTGTCTTTCTAAATTTATTTTGAGGTAGTACCCAGTGGTGTTCAGAAACTATTGAAAGACATGTGTGTAGAGCCTCTTGTTGCCTCCAAAGCGTCTCCAGTGACTTACGGTGCTTAGAATAAGACTAGGGGTTCCCACATGTCAAAACTGTGCTCTAGTCCTTTGAGGACACACCCCCTGCCCTTCTCCTTTTCTCCTGTCCTCAGCTGGCTCTCAGGTGGGCCATTATTATTTCGGCCCCCT
>PVKC010043984.1:0-11673 GCA_004027635.1 Crocidura indochinensis | reverse complement strand
ATGTTTGGAATAATATATGCATTAAATTATCATTATCAACATTGCAAAACACATACAAACATGGAGGTTTCAATATAATTGAAATACCTGAAATTTGTGGATTTAAGCTTCAAGCGTACAGGTGTCTGGTGCAGCTAGTTTTCAGAGTGGCCCTTACCTGCAGAAGTGGTTGCGGGTGCAGATTTTCAGGAGATGCCATCCTTCTCATGTCTGGTTCCTTGTGCCATATTCTAAGTATCTGCCAAAGAGCACAGCCCCCTTCTTTGGCCTTTCTGATGCAGCCAAGAATCACGGACTTTGGAATCAAGGAGTACTTCGTCACATGTACCCTAACTGGGCACAGTGAAGCTTTCTAGGGTCAAGGCTTTTCTCTCCATTTAGGAAGGAATGCAAGATTCCCTGCTATGAGCCCCATGTATTGTCTGGCTCTCCAGAGTGTGGACATGGAGTGAAGGACACCCAAGTTAAAGTGGGTCCAGCTACTCACCAGCAGAGTGACCTTGGGGTTGCAGGATGTAAATGCTGCATGCTCTTAGCTGCTTTCTAGAGAATCCAAAGCATCTGCCTCCCCAGAAGCACAGGGCTGAGACAGCACAAAAAAGTATGACCGAGCCAACCGCTCACGTTTTCCTTGCTCACTCAGTGTCCAGTTGGGGTGCTGGGTGCAGTCATGGGCAGTATCAGGGAGAAGTACATGCTCATGGACAGGGAGTGAGTGACCTAATATGCTGAGCACACAGAGAACATAATTGCCTTATGGTCAGGAGTTAGCTGAAGGAAGAAACTTGAGCCTACCCTTACAAGATCTCATGACAGCCACAGAGAAAGGGAGAAAAAATATACTGTGGTATTGGAACCCAAGGAAGGCATTCAGCCACTGTGAACCAAATAACCATAGAGGGTAGAGGAAACAATGGAGCAGAGTAAAGAATCTGGTGTTCAAGACAGACCTGGTTCTGAGTTGTAGCTCCAGGTGTGCACACCTTTGCTCATAACCTGGGACCTCGAAGGAGATGGAAACATCTGCCTCCTTCCAGGCTTGTGAGAATGAAGACCATCTATTTGTTCCTGGCAAATAGGTATAGGTGAACAACAACCATATGTGTGGGATTCCTGTACATAGCAAAAGAAGGAAGGGGAAGGACAGGAAGGGGAGGGGAGGGAAAGGAATTGGAGTAGAGAGGAGGGAAGGGAACGGAAGGGGAGTGGAGAGGAGGGATGGAAGGAAGGAAGGAAAGAAAAGGGGTGGGAAGTGAAGGGGATGAGATGAATGGAAAGGAAAATGAAAGGGAGGGAGGAGTGGGTTGGGAAAGGAAGGGAAGGCAGGGGAAGGAAAGACAAGGGAAGACAATGGAAGGAAAGACAATGAAAAGGAATGGAGGGGAGGGAAGGGGAGAGGATGGGACTGAATGGAAGAGGGAGGAATGAGAGAGAAGGGAAGGGTAGGGAAGGGGAGATTCCCTTCATTATATATTTGAAACTTTTTTTGGTTTTTGGGTAACATCTGGCAGTGCTCAGGGATTACTCCTAACTCTAAGCTCAGAAATCGCTCCTGACAGGCTCGGGGGACCATATGGGATGCTGGATTCAAACCACCATCCTTCTACAAGCAAGGCAAATGTCTTACCTTCATGCTAGCTCTGGGGTCCCTATATTTAAAACTTTTTTTTTTTGGTTTTTGGGTCACACCCGGCAGTGCTCAGGGGTTACTCCTGGCTCCATGCAATATATTTGAAACTTTTAAGCATCTGGCTCTTTGTACCCAAGAACAAAATATGTTCTTATGGAGATTACACTACTTCTGGAAAATTTATACACTGATTCTTACGGAAACTTTGATTTGAGTGTCTGTCTATGACAAGTTACTATGGAAGACATGTGGGTAAACTAGTGACATGTGGGTAAACTATCTATAAAGATGGAATTCAATGTTGCCTTAATTAAACAATTTAAATAGTGATCCCACTTAAATGTAAAAAGAAAGAAACAAAATAAAAGAATACTAGGTTTGGTTATTCCTGCATGTTACAGAACTGTTGGCAATTGAGTCAATCTGCCAGGCAGTGAAAACTGAGCAGCTAAAGAAAGGGGGAAAGAACTAAGAAATAGGGGCCGGGCGGTGGCGCTGGAGGTAAGGTGCATGCACTAACCTAGGACGGACCGCGGTTCAATCCCCCGGTTCCCCATATGGTGCCCCGTGCCTGCCAGGAGCGACTTCTGAGCAAATAGCCAGGAGTAACCCCTGAGCATCACTGGGTGTGGCCCAAAAACAAAACAAAAAAAAAGAACTAAGAAATAATTAGTGAAATGAAGCATGCAAGTATATGGTATGTATATAGATAGATATAGAGAGCCAACATTATTGCGAACATGTAATACAAATATCAACAACCAACCAAACTTAAAAATGTATCTGTCAAGGAGGTAGGTTGTAGGATGAGACACATCAACACTGATGGTGAGACTGGTGTTGGATCATTATATGCCAGAAACTCAACTATAAATAATTATGTAAAATATAGCCCTTGATATTAATTTTATCTTTAAAATTTAAAAGAGAAAAGGATTGGAAACACCAGCTTCAACATGAGACTTGATGTTGAAACCAAGTCCTTAACATTATTTAGCTTGTTGAGTTAATAACATTCCCACATCAAACAGAAAACAAACTAAACTTTCACAGAGAGTTCTAAGGCAATAACCAAACTTTATTAAGAACCATAACACTAGAATATTTTAAATATTTTAAGCTCCAGAAGAAAATATGCTAGACCATAACATACTAGAAAACTTAAACAATCTTTGCTACAACTTCCTGCAATAGTATAATCATTTGTTCTTCATAGTAGCTCATATCTCATTTCTTTTGGTGAAAGTCAAGCACTTTTTTAAGGAATGACTGACGTTTCTCAATCAGCTTTTTTCTTTCAAACCTGAAAATAAAGAGGCATTTAACTAGCTTGCTAATTACTTGCTAACCAAAGTATCCCTGATGTGTAAGGTACAATAGTGGACTCAAAATAGACCGTATTGTTCCTTACACAAGCTCCCCGAATCTTTCATTGGTTCTTTTGCTTTAAATAATCAAAGGCATCTTTGCACCTACCTGTTGGCTTCCCTGATAGCTAAATCAAGGAACGTCTTCTTGACTTCAAGAGATCCACGCATATCTTCTAGCAAAATTAAAATTAGATCATAGTCTGAAAATACAAGGGAGAAAAAAATCAGCACTTCTAAAAATATGAATACAGGATGTACATACTACAATAGTAAACATGCTTCATGGGTAGGATGCTACAAATGATGGGTTTGAGAGTAACTATCACGTCTACACACATCTAATAAGAAAATTATTGCAACAACCAAACTAGACAAAGAAAAACATCTATTGGAACTGTAGACAAATGATAGCAAAAACCATCTTAAAATATGTCAAACTCTAATTCAAATGAGAAGGAAATTAAGAGGTGGCTTGAAGCTATCGTAAATGTAGGAGAGATTGTCCACTGTTTTGTCAATAGACATTGTTTCAGCACTAATTATCTCCCAACTCTCGAATTTCCTTCTTTAGCTGGCATTCAATCTCATCATTAATTTTCTTATCTGTAACAGGACTTATTAGCTGACTCATTTCCACTTTCGAAGTTTGTGGTGTTTCGACGAGGATATTTTGACAGGGTTGCTGATTTCTATTTTCTCTTTCTCAGATGCATCACAGAGAGTTACAGAGATATCCATTCCCATTGCTTCACTGGGCGAAGTTACAGAGATATCCATTGACTGTGCACCACTGACTGAGTTAGAGAGACTTCCATATCAACTGTATCACTGCTCTGAGCTTCAGAGGCATCCATATCAACTACAGCACTGGTGAAGACCTCTATTTCAGCTGCATCATTATTCGAAGTAGCAAAGATCTCTGCTATCTCAGATGTATCAAAGGTCGTCGATCCAGGGACCTCCTCTGTCTCAGACTCATCATTGCTCAGAGTTGAACACAAGGCCCTTTTCAAAGAAAAACTACAGGGAGGACTTTCAAAGACTTTTATCTCAGGTGCAACATGAGTAGGAATTTCGGGAACTTCTTTCTTAGATGCATCATGGGTTGAAATTGTGGGGACCTCCTTCTCAGATGCATTACTGGTCAGAATTTTGGGGATCTCATCTATTTTAGGTGCTTCATCTGTCTTTCTCGGATATGCCATGGCTCTGAGTCACATTCAGTCATCTTCTCTGGGTCTCTTTTCGGCAGGAGTTGTAATCGGGTTATCTTCTTCAAGAGGAGCATTCCCTTTTATGGGTGAGGTTTCATCTCTCTTCAAGTGCTCAGGTTCAGCATGTTCAGGTGGACTTGAGCCACTTGGTATTTGCATCACACATGCTGTTTCAGCAGTCTCAGGGTCAGTATCAATTGCAAACCAAAAGACAAGACAGTTAGAGCTTAGTGTATTTTATCAAGTCTCACAGGTAGGTGGCAGTGTTCCTCAGTGCAAAAGACATTCCGATCAAAAGGCAGGAGGATTTGCTTCAGGTTTCAAAAATAACACATAGTGCACCGTCCTGTGTCTTTTGAATACCTACAATCATGTGGGTGGACAGAGCAAGTAACAAGAAAGCATTCCCAAGGTGCTAGCACTGAGATTTAATGTTACTCGAATGCCCTTTGCAAGTGGAGAAACTGAAAAGTCTCACTGATGTCAAGCTGGCAGATTCACAGCAAATCACCAAAAATCCCTCTCAGCGTATGATGAGCCTCATTCTGTTTTCAATCACAGCAAAGCAGATTTTATTTCTCTGCCACATCTGACACCTCCACCTCATGTATTCAAGCTCTTTTGTGCTGGGTACCTCACCAGGACTGGCAGAATAAACTGTACACCATTGGAAGAAGCATTCTCTTGGAGGCAGTCAGACAGCAAATGGAATCACAGATGGAAATTTATTCAGAGAAGAAGAAGGAGAGCAGCAGGGAGAGACGGGAGAGACTCAATGGGTCTTGTGCTGGGCAGCATCTTCTGAGGTACATGTGAGCACAGCCTGGAAGCACCAAAATAGCAGGCCCTGTGCACTTGCACAAGACTATATCCAGGATGTGGTTTGACAGTGGGAATGGACTCCAGATAATGAGCAGGGAAGAAAGAAAGAAAAGATACCAGCAAGGGCAGTAGAGCAGGGTCTGGTGGTTCAGAGTTTAGGATCATTTCAGGAGTTCAGATTTTGTTGTCATTGACTAGAAAGGGTGATGAAAAACTTGCACGCCAGACAAGATATAGAAAAGAAAACAGGAAGCATGGAAATTGGAACTTCAGAGTCTTATCTGTACCAGAATTAATGGTGGAGCTTTCTGTGAGGTGATGGCAGCATATTTGGGGGAGGGGGAACAGAGGGTAATGGCAGCAGGCAGAATTGATAAGAGCTCATCAAATGGCTAATCTGACCTGGGATAGTGGAACAAAGCAGAACAAAAGAGCAGCAAGAGGAAACCATAGATGACATCAAGCATTTAGCAGGAACTGCTGAGCATTTAATGGTGCCCGGTCTACTCAACGGTGAGGCAAGTGCTTTTAATAGTTGAGTGTGGTGACCTTCCCTGATTCTGCTTCAACAATTGTATGATTGTAGCATGAGAATGTCACGATGGTTCTATTTACCTTGTGGTTATCTGCAGACTCCAATTAACAAGGCATCTCTACTCCATGCCATCCCATCTGAGTGGAGAGTTGTTACAGCTCTATGGATGTCACACCTGACAAAATGAGATAGAGAAAGCTAGGAGGGGAGCACTTTTAGAGGGGGCATGCATGTCAGAAGGTGAGGCAGTCACCTGAATTGAGATGCCTGGTGTTTGGGTGTCTGGTAGATTGTGTTGGAATTAAAATGACACGTGGTGAAGATAAGTTGTAAGTAATTATGTTTGAATGTGAACTTCAGGAGCAAGTTTTAGTGTCGAGATAGGAAGGAGAGATACTTGCAGTGAGAAGATCACTTTCTAACACTGCATAGGACTATGGGGTGAGAGGGCATTGAAGAGAAAGGTCCTCTTCTCCACATGCAAGTACCTAGTATCTTTCAAGTGGAGGGCTAAGAGGAAAAATCAGAAAAGGGATAAGGCAATGAGTGACCAGCAGGTAGTTCAGAAATCTAGAAGAATGAGGCACCCCAGAAAATTTCCATGGAGGGAAGATTACACAAGTGTCTCTATGTCACTGAGAAATAAAGGATAAAGTGATAACGGATACCACATGTGCAGCCCCTGCCTCTTGTTGCACTCAGCCCTCCTTCTGCAGTAGGAACATACTTTATTCTAACTCCAAGTAGCTGAGCCCTCTGTAGCCTTCCTCGGTGCAAGCAAGCATGCTCACATCCATTCATCCCTCAGGAACAGAATGACAAACTTTGTTTGAGGTAGGGAGCCTAGAACTAGAATTCCCCTGTCTCTGTGTGCTAAACCAAAGTGACATACTCCGAATTCTCTTAGATGTCACAGGACCGTCATATTCAGCAGGAGTTTCATGTGGTCTCTCTGACGCCATTGCATATGGTCGATCTCCCTCAAGGCTCATCTGTTGGAAAACATCAGAAAAATATCCGTCAAAACCAGAATCTACTTACTATAAAGCAGTCTTCATATACATAAACACCCATGAATTGATATATAATGAATGCAAGTTTAAATCATGGGCCCAAGATTTATTATTCATCTATATGCAGATGAAACAAAACAATGTTAAAGTAGTGTGAGTGAAATAGAGACAAATGACATACTTGTGTCATTCCAACTCAAAAGTGCAACAAGGATTTGAATAAGAATAAAAGGGCATGAGTTTTCTACTCCACCAAAGTGAAGAAATGTGTCAATCTTTGTGATAATGATACATTTAGCTTTAGGCTTGCGAAGGGAGAAAAAATAAAAGAAATAAATCTATAGTGATTTGGGGCTTCATTTTATAGGCTTCCCAACACTCTATGCAGTGATATATATGGATGAAGCATCAGATAGATTTAAAATCTCAATTTCTCTTTTTCTAAATTTGAGAATACTCAGAAATAAAAAGTCTTATAAATCAGCTGGTATAAGGAGAGATTTACAGTAGTGAGAATGGTACCAAGATGTCTCCATCAAAGCATCACTCAAGAACATCCAGATTATCACCATTTCACAAAAATAGAGCATATTGACTTACCTTGTTATTTTTAAGTAGAGCTTCTAACACAGACACTACGAGGCTACCTGGATCTATTCAGATAGAGAATCTTATTTATTCATATATTCATCACAGATGACAAATTGTGCAAGTTTGACACTCTCAGGACAATGTGAGCTATCATAGTAAAATAAGTCTATACACAAGGACTCAAAGACATACTCCTCTGGAGAGAAAATGATTCTATATTATACTAGTAGTCTAGCATCTTTGTAACAGAGATCAAACATCATGACAATAAAGGTTAGAGTCTTGTGACTAGGGCATGGCATGTCCTATAATTTAGATCCAGGCCATCCTTAAGTGACTTCCTAGTTCGCCATCATGTAAGTACATAGGTAAAAACCTCTAGGGCAGAACAACTCGTTTATATTTTCAGTAAAGTTTCAGAATGTATTGTCCTCCCTCATACCATCACTCCAACTCAAGCTACACTTGTTGTCCTTATAGAAAATAAGTGAACTATGTCATTATCTTGTTGGTCAAAGAACATTGGGTAATGAGACTTACTTCCATGGGTATCTTTATTCATTGAATTGTTTCGCTAATCTCCGTTTTTTATTTTATTTTTAAATTGCTCTATTTAAACATCATGCTTTACAAAGTTGTTCTTAATATAGTTGTTTCAGGCCTTCAGTGATCCATCTTCAATCCCACCACCAGTTTAACATTCCTTCTATCATTGTCCAGGTTACTACCCATCCACAAGCGTGTCCCATTTGGAATGCACAAAATAATTTACTATATATTGCTCATTATAAATAAATGATAATTGAATTCTGGAAAAATCTTTAGTAACAAATTTGTGAATATTGTTATCTCTCACAGTGGAGTCATTAAATAATTATTTGAAGGTTTACTGTTTGTTGCTATTTGAACATTTTGTTTATTGACCTTGCGGAAGTTTAGGTTATTTCTATGCTACATCTATGCAACATTCCCTTTTAATTTGGTGTGGTAGGTGTGACTGAGGTAACAGCATTGAAGAATTTGGAGGTGCCATATATAGTCAAAAGGCCCAGAAATTCCAGGTACTTGGAGCTGGGCTGTGCTTACATAGCAGTGGAGGTGAGAAGTGGCTGTGGCTTCTGGGGTTTCTGGAAATATGGAGGAGTGAGGAAGTTTCCTGCTCAGGGAAAGCCCTAAATTTTCACCCCCATAACAGCATACCTGGAGTTTTTGTCAGTCAGGTGTCTCTGCACAGATTAATAGTAAAGCAGTCAAGTTGGAACATCGGCATAGTGGCAACTGTGGGATGTGAGTGCAGCTGCTGGAGCTTTGGCAGGGCTGGGATTCAGGTCACCCCCTCTGGAGGAAACTCCAGTTTTTAGCCCTGAAGTCAATATACAACATGAATATCTGTATTTAATCTACAAACTTTCTTCCAGAGAATGTTCCTTGCACAAAAACCTTGGTGTGTAATGTCAGGAATGTGTTCAAACTAAGATTTGATTAGTTGAATGGACATAATATCCTACTTAAAATTGATAAACAGTACAAGGAGTTCTTGTAAATATAAATTATTATGGATACTCCCATATTTCACATTTCATGGACAGAAGGATCCTCTGCCGAACTAACTGCAGGCAATGAAGTAGAGTATTGGGTATGTGGTCTCTATTGTTAGATATGCCTGGATTCTGTGACATTCTGCCTGGCTAAACCTGGCAAATCACTTACAGTCTTAAAGAAAATATATAGTAGGCAAAAATGGTTTTTGTGCAAGTGGCTATTTTAACAATGACAACATGTCAATATATATATAAAGTGAGTAAATTGTGTAGAATATTGTTAACAACATACTTCCCATCATTTTGAAAACAAAACAAAACAGAAAACACCTGGGCCCGAAAATACATAGGGTTTCAGTGAAAACAAAAATGTATATATTAATGTAGCACAGAATAATCACTGATGCAGTAAAATCTTTCTTGTAATGAAGACATATTTTCATAATGAGCCAACACTTTCACACAGACATGTCTTTTGTAACTGACAGAATCTCCTTCCAGAGAACTTGTCTAAATAGCTACAAAATTAGATCGCAAATATTTTCATACATATAAGCTTTATAACCATGCCTTTAGTTAAAGGATATTTTTCTTTTTTAGCTACACCTGGTGACCCTCAGGGGTTGCTCCTGGCTATGCACTTAGAAATTAATCCTGGCTTGGGGGACCATATGGGACACCCAGGAATTGAACCGCTGTCTGTCCTATGTTACAGCGGGCAAGGCAGATGCATTACCACTTGCTCCACCACTCTGACCCCTATAATCATGCTTTTAAAATAGAAGATAAATTTTCTTACTAGTGAATTTTAACCACTTACATATTTATATAAGAATTATACAATGTTTTTGACATCATACGTGTATTCTCTTATGGTTCTGTAGGTCAAGAATCTGGGAAAAAAAGTAACAACCTCGACTGGGACATTGTGGGGGCTCCAGGGTCGAATATATTCTTATCTATATATATTTGAAACCCAGAAAATACTATGCTCAACAGTGAACAACAGAAAGTCTTTCCTTGGGTACAGATAGTATAGAAGGTAGGACATTTGCCGTGCATATGACTGACCCAAGTTCAATTCTCAGCATCCAAACCAGGTTCAATCGTTAGTATCCAATATGTTCTCCAGAGAACTGCTAGGAGCAATTCTTTTTTTTAATTTTTATTTAAACAACTTGATTACATACTTGATTTTGTTTGGGTTTCAGTCATAGAGCAATTCTTTAATGCAAAGCGAGGAGTAATCCCTGAGCATTGCTGGGTGCACCCTCTAAAAAAGTCTTTCCTCTAAGGTCAGGCACAAGATAAAGATGATTTCTCTCAACACTATTATTCAATATAGATCTTGCCACATTAATTAGACAAGAAAGAGATATGAAAGGAGTTCAAATTGGAAAAGAACTAAAGATACCACTAATTGTGGATTACATGATACTGAAATTATGTAGTTTAATACATAGAAAACCCTAACTATTCCACAAGAAGTCTTCTAGGGAAATAACCCTAGACAGTAAATTGGAAGACTGCAAAATCTATGCACAGAAAGATAAAGATATATATATATATATATATGGCTTATTCTTGACAGTTCTCAGCTGCTACTCCAAGAAGATGCTTAGCTCTTGTTCCTCGTGATGCTTGTAGAAAAAGAATTCGCATATTTAAATAAATCATGAGGGAAATTTTTTGTGAAAAAACGTATCATTTACAATCACTAGAAAACTAAAGCTCTGGAATAATCATAACAATAGGTAAAATAAATATAAGGGAAGCTAAGTTACTGTTCAAATAAATAGAAGGTACAAAGTAATGGCAACATATGCCTTGTTCATTGATTGAAAGAACCAACATACTTTAAGTGACAACTGCACTCAATCCACAATACAAATTCAATACAATCCCCATTACAATGCTCATGACATTGTTTAAGGGTATCGGACAAATATTACTGAAATTTAATTAAAGTCATACAACTCCCCATATGGTCAAAGAAATCTTGAGGAAAAAAGTAGACAAGAGGCATTTCTTTCCCTGGCATTAAATCATATCACAAATCTATAGTAACCAACAGTATGCAGTATTGGAATAATGGCAGACTATCAGACCAATGGGATAAATTTGAGAGTGCAAAGATAAACTCTCAGATATATGGACAGTTAAACCATAGCAAAAGAGTTAGGTCCATTAAGTGGGACAAGGAAACTTCAACAAATGGTTCTGGGAAAACTGATCACTTAGTTACTTGCAAAACCCCCATGAATTTTTTTGGAGGGGGCGGGTGAATTTTGGGCCACACTTGGTATTACTGAGGGTTAAACCCGGCTCTGCAGTCAGAAATCGCTCCTGGCTTGGGAAACCATATGGGATACCGGGTATCCATCCCGGTCTGTCCTGGATCAGCCGCATGCAAGGCGAAAAAATATCGCAGCTCTAACGCTTATCCAATATCCCCATGAATTTGAACCCCTATTTCACGTCATTTGCAGGTGGAGATGGGGTAAATAGACACCCACAACCACAGTTATTTGGACTGTTTTCCAGTTCAGGTCTATGGAAATCAGAAGTTTTTAGTAGTAGATAGTAGAGCAGGTAGGCTCTTGCATGCATGCCTATCTGAAATCTCAGACAGGGAAGAGCGTGAGGCAGATATGAACCTCTATTGCTAAGGACTGTCTCCAAAGTTATTTAGAATGACCCACAAAATCAAGGGGATCCTGGTACTACTTGTCGTATGTTTGCTGTTTGCAGCCATTGCACGCCATACTCACAGAACAGAGGTAGGCTTTAAGGCTGCATTCCTCTACCTCTTTAAAATAAATGTATGTCCCTGTGTTTGCTTTGCACCAAATAGGATTCAATACTTGGCATCCCATAAGATCTCCTTTAAACTACTGGGAATGACCCTAAGCACAGAGCCAGTCACATCCTTGAACATTGTCAGGTGTGGCCCCAAG
>PVKC010043983.1:0-11679 GCA_004027635.1 Crocidura indochinensis | reverse complement strand
TTTTAATAATATCTTTATTTAAGCACCATGATTACAAACATGTTTGTAGTTGGGTTTCATTCATTAAAAAGAACATCCCCCCATTCACCAGTGCAACCTTCCCACCCCCAATGCCCCATCTCCCTCTACCCCTAGTCCCTGCCTGTATTCGAGACAGGCATTTTATTTCTCTCACTAACTCCCATTGTCATGATAGTTGTTAGTTTTCATTTGCAGTGACTGGGGTCAGAGGGCACAGGGCAACACAGAATTCTCTCAAAAACAGAATCTGTGGTTGTGGTCATGATGTCCTCCCAGCACCAGAACAGCCTAGCTGCATAGAGCAAGAACAGAGAGGCATAAACTACCACTCTGCGATGTCTCTGGCTTTTCTCAGCATCTTCTCTCTACAAATAATGTCATGAAGGACAACTTTTTGGGAAAGCTCTTGTGTCTGACCTGATTCTAAGAAATTTTATGTTTGTATACTGACCTTCCCAGCACGTCAATAGGGCAGGTGCTATTATCATTGTCACACAATAAACAAGGACACCAGCACAGAAGTTCTGATTCACAGCCATGTCACCTGTGCGTTGAGGCATACAGCCTGGAACCCTGTTGACTAGCAAAGAACCCGAGTTGTGCGGGGGAGATGACGCCCTCCAGTTCTCTTCATTCAGCGGCAATACTGCATTTCTCCAGGCAGCAGGGCCCCTGGGCCAAAGCACCGCATCATTTGAGTACATGGAATCTGCACGTTCAAGACGGCGCCTGCAGCCTGTTTGTGGAGCAGGGATATAATAGTGACAAAGAAAGAGTCTGGTGAGTAGAGAAAGGGGGTGAAATGACTCATGGTGGGGGGCGGGGAGAAACACAGAAGAGGCTCTGGGAGAACGGAAGAAAGAGCAAGGGGACCAGCTCTGAGCTAGCAGGAACAATAGTGGCGCTAGTGCAGCCTTCCAGAGCCCCTGGAGGGGAAACAAAGCCAAGAGGGGCCAGGGCAGAGAAATGTGAAGGAAGCGTGAAAGGAAAGGCGGAGAAAGGGAGGCGCTGGACATAGGGGAAGGGGAAGCAGGTGGGTTGGAGAAGCAGGTGGACACAGGAAGGGAGACTGTTGTATCAGAGTCCAGGAGAATCAAGCTTGGGCAGCTGATGAAAAGAGCAAAAGGAAAACTCGCCACTCCCTATGGCCTCCAGTTCCTCCTTCAGATGTCCCCACATGGCCCCAGAAAGGCCTTGTCCCACGCTGGTGACACACATGTGAGGATGGGATGAGCAGGCCCGCAGGGCCTCGTGCACAATAAAAACATTGTCGGCCCTTCCACACATGACTCAGTGCATTGTGTGCTGAACTGAGAAAAGGAGACGGCCTTACCTGCAAGTGCTAACGTGTTGGCCGAGTTGAAAGCAGTGCACAATTACATAAGAAATAAAAATACCTGGGGAGCAAGCAGCTTACCACTGTGTTTGGGACATGCAGAATCCCCAGAGGAAAAGTGCCAGGTGACTTCTTTGCCAACTGTGAGAATAGCTGTGGTTGGATGGGGTGTTTTGTTTTGTTTTGTTTTTACCCCAGTGTTTGGCACGAAGACCTGAGTGCAGAGTGGGGCCCCTGAACCCTGCCTGACATCAGTTTGCATTCTCAGTGTCATTCTTGATTTACTTTGCTTGAGATTTCTCTCACTATTTCTCGATTTCAGGCAACAAGTGGAAAGGAAAACTCATTAAAATATTATTTTATGGGCAAACTGGATGCCCCAATCCTCTAAGAAAGATTGCAATGTTTAAACAGAGGGAGCTGGACTTAGATGCAGATTCAAACCTTGGTTTCATCATATTTTAGTTGTGGGGCCTGTGACATGTTACTCATTCTCGTCAAGCCTTGATTTATTCATCTGAAAAAAAAATGAGCACAATACTATTCCAAGTGTCAGAGTTCATGTGAGAACTGAATGAAATAATGAAACCAAATGTTTGAGCAAACATATAGAGCCTAGCAAAGGATGTAATAAAGGGACTGGAGAGATAGTACAGCAGGTCAAGTGCTTGCCTTGCTTGAGATTGACCCGAATTCCATCCCCGGAACTCATAGAGTCCTCTGAACCCTGCCTTCAGTGATGGACCAGGAGTAAGCCCTGAGCATTGATAGGCATGTTCAAACAAACAAACAAACAAACAAGTAAAAGTAGGGGAACTTAAAACCTACTTCATTCCCTCTAGGGTCTGCTGAGGCCAAACCAAGAGGTTATCAAAATGAGAACTCTTTGAAAATTTCTTGTATAAATATCTCTTTTCTACTATGCAACACAAAGTTAAAGCTGCAATAGATACAGAATTAGAGCATCCGGATCTCTGGATCTGTATGTCATATTATTAAGGGTAAGTTAAATCAAGTCCTTTTTATTGCTCTTTTCTTTCTGGTATTCTGGAATACTGGAATATTCTGGAATAATCCAGAGCTGGTTCATTTCACTTCCTATTTACAACAGGCAGGTAGAGATTCATACTCTGGTGTACAGGTGATTTAATCTCCCAAGCCCTACTCGTCTGCCAACCCCCAAGTTAATTGGGTTAAGAAATAAAATTGTTCACTCATTTAAATGTTCCAGACATTTAAAAAGGGGGAAACAAGTGGGAAGCTGAACTCTATGTAGAACTATTGCAAGGACATTCTAAATTAATTTTTAAATTATAAATTTATATATGCAGGAATGATCTCTTGTTTAGGATTATGATCTCTTGCTGAGGCCACATATTTTATAGACTACACATTCCTGTGTTGCTTGGCCATTGTGTTGTTAGGCTTGCTTATTTAATTATAATAATAAATATGTAAAAATAGAGCCATGTGCAAGGGGGAAAATATAATTTACTCCAACCTAGATATATTACATCTGACATTTTCATATCATTTTGGTCTTTTCTTCATACACATATATAACATTAAAAAAATTCACCTTTACAAACTGCAGTGTCCATGATGTCCTTTAATTAGCTTCGTTTAATAATATATTATTTAAAATGACCAAAGACAACAGAACCCCAAAACTGTTCTACAGAAATGAGTTCATTCACCATGGCAGGGGAATGGGAAGAGGAGTGGATATTGGGAGCGTTGGGGTGAAGCTGGGGACATTGAAACAGCAGTGGAGGCAAACAGACACTGCTGAAGAATGTGGGGTGCCAGCGTTGTTGTTTGCAGGAAACCCTGTCATGAACAGTATCATAAATCAAGATGCCTCAGATTTATAAAATTTTTAAACATGGTCTATCTGTTTCCATGTCATTAAACTTGCCTCCACAATCTACAGCATGAATTGAACGACTGCTGTTTTTCCGGACTGTCTGGCCGGCCTTCCATGGCTGCACATTTTTAGCTGTTTTTCATTTGTCCTCATTGTGACTATTGACAGGCTTTAGGAGAATAATGAAACGCTGCAATGTTTGGCTTCATTTTCCTCTCTTTGGGTAGAGCCGGTTGCTCTGTCTTTTCTTCCTCCTCTTTGTATCCTTTCCCTTTTGGGTGGAGGCCCAGAGAGCTCCACAAGGGGTGGTGTGTGTTTAAGAAACTCAGCTAAAGAAACAAACAGATCTCAGAGAGCTCTGAACCTTGAGCGCCGGGGAAATGCTGAGCATTGTAATTGGCCTAATGTTGCTCCCGAGAGAGAAGCCATCTATCTCCTGGGTCTCCAGGGTTCTGGCAGGGATTTTTAACTTTTCTCATGCAGCTGATGACAGACAACTATTCCTCACTTCAACAGTTCTCTGAAAAATCCCTTAAAGCGTTTCCTCGGGTCCATCAAACGCTCGTTGGAATTGCCTTCCAAGTCAGGTCATCCCCAAAGGTGGCAGAGCTGGTGGGATGACCTCAGCACATAAGGATGGTGGGGTTCATGTTTCATGGACACGACAGCCTCTTGGACAGCAGTGGACCCTGCCCCCAGAGCCAGGCTGCCGGTCCAGTGGGGACTTGGGAAGGAATGCCACTGACGGGCCTTGGGCATGCCAGGGGATTACTCAGCACATGCCAACAAGTAACCTCAGACGATCATCAAACGCGAGCCAATCTGCGAACGCTTTGCGCAACAGCATATTTGGATTTGGGGCTTAGCTTTCAGAGCTTGAGTTTCACATTTGCTTGGAGCATACTCCCAGCCTCCCAGGGGCCCTCCTGTGCGCCCTGCCTCTGCTTGCAAGTGGAGAGAACTGTTCTTCCAAGAGCCAGAGCTTGGCTCGCTCCTGGAGGTAACGCTGAACCCTGCCAGGGATCAGCTGTCTCCTCCGCAGGCACTCCTCGTTCCCGCAAGGACTGTGCCTGCCCGCTACGCCCTGTTTCTTACCAAAGGGCCAGCAAACTGGGGGATGGATTCCTCATTCGCTCGCTGGAACACTTAACAGTCGTGACTGGTATTGTCAGGCTGTCCATGCAGTTTACCACCATGAGGGAGATGTTTGTTGACTGACCAACGATGATATAGCAAAAGTAACCAATAGCCTGTCTTGGCTGTAGGAATTGGCAAAGTATTACTGGATCAGCAGGTGTGTAGATTCTCCAAGAGGCTCAAAAGGGACAAAGACTTGTAAAGATTAATGCTCTTGGATCTGACTGATCTTTCTGAAGATATTGTGAGGGGCAAGACTTTGTTGAATTTAAGTCAGGACCTTCCATGCTCCTGATGTCCTTTGCTGCTCTCCTGTACCAATTTGCTCAGAGCAATAATGTGGGGGTCCCCTTGGGCCCAAGTCCAAATGACATGGTTGGTCTACTTACCTCATCAGCACTGTCTCGAATATGAAACAGAGTTTTCTCAAGACCTTGTGTGTGAACTCAGAGTGATATTGAACATGCAGTGTTCAAACAGCAGTGCCTTGGGGAAGATATAAAGGCAGGCCAGTGATCTTATTTAAAATTTTTCCAACAAAGGAACCATTAATATTCACATTCCACGCGAGAAGAATTTGTTCTCAGAAGATAGGATGCTGTACTTTTTTCTTTTCTTTTTGAAAGGCCTTTGCCCTTGCCACAGTGCTATGGGAAAGAAGTCTGATCTCACCAGGGGAAATATGGCTGTGAACAGAGTGTCCAGGCTAGAGATACAGAGAGCTGCTGCAGAGTCACTCAGTAACAGCAATCGTTACTATTACCATTATTGAAGATATACAAAGCCTTGCCAAGGAATAGGTTGATAAGGACACAATACCTGAACACAATGCTTTAAAAAGAAACTGGTTCATGGGGCTTAGGGGTATGACGCAGCTGTCAAATGCCAGTCTTGCAACTATGAGACCATGAGTTCAATCCCCATCACTACTTCATCTCACCCCCCGAACACACATACATACTGCCTAGTGCAGGTCCCAGTACTGTTGTTGGAACCTCTGTGTGTAACCACACAACCAAGTGTGTACTCATAGCCAGTGGGCAGCGATCAGGTATGTCTGATGCCCAATCATTGTGACGACAACAACAAAGGGAAGGGAGGAGGTGAAATAATACTTTAATTAAAGATCCTGAAGAAAAAAGCTGACATTACAACACAGATATTAAAGTAAGGTCTCTTGAGAAGTTCAAAAGTTCCCCAGAGAAGGTGTGAATAATTAGAGTTCCCTGCTCCCTGGGTCAATGGTTGCTACAAGGGCTTTTTCGATATTTTTTGGGCTATGGGTAGAATCCAGAGACCTCACACATGCAAGACAAAATGTTCTATCACTGAGCTACATCCCTAATCCCCTAGAATTCTTTAATAAGGAGTTTAAAGTTGACATCTGATCCCACTATATGTGTGATTTTTACCAAGTATGGGTTCAGTTATTCTCAAAAAGGGAGCAAACAGAAAAAGAAAGCCTCCAACAATCCAACAATCCCATTCCTTTCCAACGTGAAAAAAATAACCCCTTCGGGACCGGGCAGTGGCGCTGGAGGTAAGGTGCCTGCCTTGCCTTGTGCTAACCTAGGACGGACCGCGGTTCGATCCCCCGGTTCCCATATGGTCCCCCGTGCCTGCCAGGAGCGACTTCTGAGCGAATAGCCAGGAGTAACCCCTGAGCGTCACCGGGTGTGGCCCAAAAACCAAAAAATAAAATAAAATAAAATAACCTCTTCAAGTTTTGTTAATTATAGATATATTTTGGCTGGGTATAACCTTACTGCATTTCCAACTTAAAACATGGATGACAGAAAGGAGAAGCAGCCCAACATATCAGCCATGATACTTTTCCTAGCATGGATATATCTATAAGCCAAGGTCAGTCTAAAAGTAAAATATCTTTCAAAGTAAAAAAACAATTATACCATTTGCAGTTGTGCAAGTATAGAGTAAAACACATTAGCTATCAAAGTTTCAGTGACTGGTAGTTCTGAAAAAATCTCAAAATATTGAACTCATGCTATTTACATATAAGAATTTAAAATGTGATTTATATCTTTAGTGATAATGATGAGAAGAAAGAGTTCATCATAAAAGTCAAAGTTCCCAAATTATAAAGACAATTTTGAATATTTAAGAGATGCTCTTCAAAAGGATTAGTTCTTTTATAAAAACTACATGAAGAGCATTAAATACAACATGTCAGAACCTTCCAACCTCACAAAGGAAATTGTGGTACTCAGAATGAATGCCTGGATGCTTGCTCGGTCCTTGGCTGCTGATTTCTAATGCTGAAGGAAAGGAACCATTCCCCAGAAGAATCCAGCAGAATCTTCTCCATCAGTGCTGCCTTCCTAGGCAGGTCTCAGCTGCTTTGACCCCCCTCGGGATAGAACCACTGAATGATCCTGGTTTGTCAGAGCTGGATTGACTCATTTTGAAGCAGGTAGGCTGTGGGAGTTCCTGTAATGTCTCACACAGAGCGCAGCAAGTAAGTATCTTCAGTTGAATAGCAGTTGAAGAGCATCTAGGCAAGAGTAAGCCCTGAGCACCTCTGGGTGTGGCCCCAAAAACAACAATTACCAACCCTAGATCTTCCTTATGCTGTGCCTCTATAATCATGAGTACTCATTGGGTGCCTTCCAAACTCTCATTCTGATAAACTGGTTGTTTTCTTTCACTTGATCTGTGGGGCAATCACCTGAGATTCCAGGAAGCTAATGCTCATTTCCAATCCAAGGAGTTCATCTTTTGAAGTGCACTGCAAAAAAATGCACTTTCTCAACTCATCCTCCTTAAGAAAAAGAAGTTGCGGGGCCCGGGAGATAGCATGGAGGTAAGGCGTTTGCCTTTCATGCAAAAGGTCATCGGTTCGAATCCCGGTGCCCCATATGGTCCCCCCTGCCTGCCAGGAGCAATTTCTGAGCATGGAGCCAGGAGTAACCCCTGAGCACTGCCGGGTGTGACCCAAAAACCAAAAAAAAAAAAAAAAAAGAAGTTGCTAATGAATTCTATGAGTGTTTAAGTTTATGCACATCTGATAAGCAGTTATGCCCATACAGATGCAATGCTTCCTTCTCTTAGAATGGCTGTACTCCAAATAGTTGCATTAAATTATATAATGTTTGCCATGATGATCATCTATTTCATCCAGAAGCACCCCACAAGAACATGTTAAACATTAGAGGATTCCTTGGGTCTTTTAAAAACTTGGATCACAATGTACAATTTTTTTGAGCCTCCGGTGATAGTTTCGTGGTTGCAGGTATTATGCATTGGGTTTAACTCATATGCATGGAACACACAATACCTGTGGTCTTTTTGAGAATTCTGGGTCAAAGCAAAGTGTATGATTTTTTTGACTATTGCAAGAAATGTGTGGGAGCACCATAACAAAGTGTGTGACCCCTAGTAAACACTAAAAAAAGCTAAAAGAGATCTGAAAGCATTACAGACAATTGTGTGCCAACCACAGGTACTGCAACCACCATAACAACAAAAAGAGAAGGGAGGGGAATAAAGAAAAAATAAGGAAAGCATGGGTTGCCATTGGAAGAGGAGAGACTTCTTCATATAAAGCCTTACATGCTCCTCTCTTGACAGAACTCTTTGTGCCTTCCTGTTTTTATTTTGGGGCCACCTTGGCGATGCTTAGGGTAACTCCTAGTGCTGCACTCAGGAGTCACTCCCGGCAGTGTTCAAGGGGCCAAATGGAATGCCAGGGATTGAACCTGGGTGCAAGGCAAGCAAGCACCTTAACCATTGTACTATCTCAGCAGACCCAGTTTGTACTTTCTTAGATGACTATTCCCCACAATTATAACTCATTAGAATGATCAAGGTCAGTCCTTTAGCTTGGTTTTGTGTGTAGTTTCTGTTTGGAGACCACACCTCCTGGTTCAGCTATGAGTGGACTCATTTTAGAATGTGGCACTGAGAATGGGACCACAGCCTCGTGCAGACAATGCCCATGCTTAGCTGTTTAAGCCATTGCTCTGGCCCGAGGTATGTCTTTGACAAGGGGAAGGATAAGGAGGAAAATTATGGGTTTATTGTAGGAAAGATAACTTATTGTAGAAAGATAACTTATTTTAAAGTTAACAACCCTTACTCTTTTCCTGAGTTTTCCATCCTCAGTCTGTGTGACTTTTGAATTCTATGCCTCTGTTTTTATACCAGTGAAAATGATATCAACAGGGCCTACTGGAGGAATTACAGGGTGAGATAGATTACTATTTAGAGTCCAGAGACTCCTAGCCAGTATTGCCTACATGCAGCCTGTCCTCTAGTCTATGGGATTGGGGAGTAAGCCTTGAAGGGACTAATTCTTCCTATCAGTGTTATCATCATACATTATCACACAGTATAAAAACATTTTGGTGTGAAAAGGTCCCCTCTATCTTTCATTGCTATCTCCTTTCCCAGGCTCAGGATCATCCCTTTATCTACCCTAAACCATAGATAACTTATCATGTGATTGCTTCCAGAGGAATCTAGATTTTAGCAAGACAGAAACCTGAAGAAGAAAGGTGTCATCAGAAATCACTTTCACTTTCCACTAATTGAGGGTCTGTCCTATGGAATCTTGCAATCTAAACAAGAGTACTTTCATGCAGCATGACAATAAAACCAGCTATTAAAGTCCAACCAGGGACTTGCCTGTTCTAGAGATTAGAGGAGAATGGTCACAATTAAGTAGAAAAAGAACATGGTTTGGGTTCAAGAATGTCACTATCAGAAGAACAAAACTCTTAGAGGGTGATAGGGAAATACTATTTTAAAAAATGGAAAAGAGAGTCCAAGGGAGATGACTCTAAGGGCTCGAGCACAGACTTGGTAAGGAGCACCAGGTTGGGATTAGATCCCCTTGACAGCATGGTGCTACCCTCTTGAGCACCATGTAGGGAAGAAAGCATCTCCTTATTTCCTGTTCACCCCAGTCCCATATGGATATGGCCACCGAAGGAAAGATATGTGTGAAGAGAAGACAGCCCGAGGAGTCAAGAGACCAACAACACTCCTCAAGAAATCTAGAGTTTAGGGCCGGAGAGATAGCATGGAGGTAAGGCGTTTGCCTTGCATGCAGAAGGACGGTGGCTCGAATCCCAGCATCCCATATGGTCCCCCGAGCCTGCCAGGAGCAATTTCTGAGCATAGAGTCAGGAGTAACCCCTGAGCACTGCCGGGTGTGACCCAAAAACCAAAAACCAAAAATATCTAGAGTTGGTGTCAAAGTGATAGTTGAGGAAGTAAAGCACTCGCCTTGCAAACTGCTGACCTGGGATCAATCTGTATTGAATCCCTGGCATCATCATATGGTCTCCTGAGTACCGAGCTCTAGGAATTAGCACTGAGCACTGACAACTGTGTTCAAAGGAGGGGTGGCAAAAAAATAAAAAACTACAGAGGATTGGAGCTCTTCCAAAGGCTTGGTTGCATGCTGCCTGGTGGCCAGATATGAATATAAATGTGAGCTACGGGCCCGGGAGATAGCATGGAGGTAAGGCGTTTGCCTTTCATGCAAAAGGTCATCGGTTCGAATCCCGGTGCCCCATATGGTCCCCCGTGCCTGCCAGGAGCAATTTCTGAGCATGGAGCCAGGAGTAACCCCTGAGCACTGCCGGGTGTGACCCAAAAACCAAAAAAAAAAATAAATAAATAAATAAATGTGAGCTACTCCAGACCTTTCTCATTCAGAGATTACTAGAACACTCCATTTGAGGGCTTTCCTGGAGAGATATGGAAGCCACATATCCTTGCCTTGTTCTCATCTATTCCACATTATCTCTCCATTTGCATTCAGCTTTTCCCTTCCACATCAGACATCATGAGTTCTTGTGTGGTCTGCCACGCCACTTCCTGTCAAGTCCCAGCTACTTCATTATAGGTGGAGAGCTCGGGGTACTGGATCTTATTTCAAAAGAACAGGGAAATTGAAACCAGAAAGCCTTTGTGATGAACTTGAAGAGATCCTTTGCTTGCCCCATCCCCCTCCAGCCCAGGTTTTGAAAGATTTTTCTTCTTGGTGAGAGTAAGCCATTCAAAATGGAAGCCCTTTTACAATTCAATCTAATTGTGCAAACATAGTCCATTGATGTTAACAAATAGAGACCAGATGTAAATAGCACACTCACGCAGAACTAGCAGGGACTAAAGCAAACTGTCTCTTTCCCACCACTCTCACTCACTTCATAAGAATTTTTTTTTTAATTTGGAAGTACAAAAAGAGAAGGAAAACCTTTTCAAAATGGAACCATTAGAGATGTTTCAAATGATCCTAAGACAACGGTAGTTGGTAGAAGCAGTTTCAGGAATTAGATATGTATCCCTGAGAAAAGTTAGGTCCCTCCATCCTATGAAAAATAAATTAGTTACACCAGGAAGCAGGTTTCAGATGGAAGGCATTGGGTGAAAAATTCACAGCCATGTGCACACAAGACTTGTTGAAGAGGACATGGTGAAATTTTACAACATTCCTGTGAATGGTGGTTGTTTCAATTGTTCTGGAGTGATTGGGTGAGGCCTGATATGGCACATCCTAGAATCATTCTGGTGCTTTTATTTTCTATAAAAAAATAAAGTTTAAGTTGAGCCAAAAGAAATAGGTAAGACAAACAAGCTCAGAGCAAGTTCTCAAACCTCCGTACTAAACTACCACTTCTTCTTTCTTGTCCTGAGTGCATTGGTGTTTGAGTGTTTGGTGGTCCAAGAGGTTGGAATCTTGATAGTACAATGGGTCTTTTTTCTTTTAGAGTAATTCTGAATTAATTGTTTTAATTTAATGGTTTACAAAGTTATTCATAGTTGAATTTTAGGCATATGCCTATCCCACTTTGGTTCCAGTACCAATTGGTTTTAGCACCAATTCTACTACCAGCATCAACTTCTTTCCCTCAATGTTTCTGGGTTCCCTCCCATACCCACTCCCTCAGCTGCCATCTTAATAGGGACCTTTTTACAGTCCAGTTGTTAAACTTTGGGTCTCACGATTTCAGTGCTGTTGACTGTGTATTTTGGATATTTAGCACTATCATTCCTTGACACAGCTGATGTATTTATATTTCCTCTGTTTATCCTTCTTTTGGTGTACTTCATTTAACATGATTTCTTTCAGTCCCATCCATATTTCAGTGAATTGCACTATTTTATCAGTTTTTATAATTGTGTAGTATTCCATTGTGTATATACACATATATGTATATATACAACCTCTTCATGATGCACTCATCTGTTATTAGACATCTAGGTTGATGTCAAATCTTAGCTATTGCACTGAATATTGCAATGAGTAATAGTGTGCATAAGTTCTTTTGAATGAGTATTTTTCTGTCTT
>PVKC010043982.1:0-11671 GCA_004027635.1 Crocidura indochinensis | reverse complement strand
GGGATAATAACCACAAAGAATTTGCTTGTAGAGAAAGGACTTGGGAATGGAATTTTTCCCTGTTTTGAAAGGAATATACCAAAGGATTACTCCTGACTATGCACATCTGTGATACTCACGGTATCATATTGAGTACTGAGGATTAAACCTAAGTTAGATTGATGGATAACAAGTGCCCTATGGAAATTTTTTGACATAGTATATTTCTTCCAGTAGTAAGAATCTTTAGTGTATGTATTATTTATAGCAGCTTGACGCAGATATTTGAGACCCAATGGAGTAAAAATAAGAGTAGCTCTGTATATTATCTCTTCTACCAATATACTCAAGAACATTTGTGTTTTTCATTTATACATATAAATTCTTTATAGTGCTACTGATATGAATAGGGAAAGTACTTTCACTGGAAAAAATGATGAGTTCTATCAAACATGAGGTTAGGGTGCCTCAAAAAATGTGAACAGATGAAAATAGAAGTCTTTGATAAACTCAGCAGAAACAACATAAAAATCATTTTAGTCCCCAGAGGCCCAGGAAGGCGATCCCCAGGAAAAATCAACAGTCAAGGACATCATCACGGAGAAACTCCCAGAGCTAAAAGCTTCATGCAGTCAGATCCTGCATGCCCTAAGAGTTCCAGCTAAAAGAGGTTAGGATGATAGTATAGCGGTAAGGGTTTTTGCCTTGCAAGCAGCCAATCTGGTTTTATCTCTGGCATCTCATATGATACATAAAGCCTGCCAAGAATTCTTCCTGTGCATTGCAAAGTGTGGCAAAAATCAATCAATAAACAAGCAAACAAATAAAAAGAGAGTTTCATCAAACTTAAGAGGCATGGCTGTTATTTGCTTACACATGAATTCCTCTCTGGTGCTTCCTTATGCATGAGGCGAACAGGCAAAGAAAAGACTCATTCATATTGGCAGGGATAATTAACCTTGATACCAGTGAGAAATATATCTTTCGTACACAACAGCATTGAAAAAGATTGCTTTGCACGCAGTTCATTTACTCCCACACAAACTGAGAGATACAGCAGTCATGGCCTGAAAAATTTGTAGTGATCAGATACTAAAACCCTTCCAAGATGAAGGTCTCTATGCTCCCGCCAAATAGACCTTATGTGCTCACAGAGTACTCACCAAGGAGGAAAGGAACTAAGAATGTAAATGGAGGAGGAAGATATTGAGTATCAGTTATGTCCTTGAAACCACCTAAGATGGTAGTTATATTTTTGTCTAACATTCCTGTGGCAAATTTCTTCAAAAATGAAACTTACTAGGGTTTGGAGTAAGAATATAACAGGTAAAGCATTTACTTTACATGTTGCTAAACATGGATTCTATCCCCAGCTATCCCCGGCATCTCACATGTTTTCTTGAACATGGACAGAAATAGTTCTTGAGTGAAGAGCCAGTAGTAAACCCTGAGCATTGCTAGGACAAACCCTAAAATGAAAATCAAAATGAAATAAAATGAGAGACTAACCATACTCCTTAAAAATTTATTGCCAATTAATAAGAGCTAATTATGCAAAGCAAATGGGTTTGATACGAGATATGAAACTCTTCTGAACCAAATACATTGACATGGATGCAAGGGCTATCATACAGATGATTCCCTTTAGAATGGGATACCTTTCTCTCTAGGAGTATTAACCGATATTGTTTTAAAATGAATTTGCTTTATGGGAATTGAATTGTGCTGAAAGTAGATCCTTCTGCAGGGTCATGACCTTTTTCCCAAGAGATCTGGTTGATCTTTGGGTTACAAAGACCAGTGCCATTGCTTCATGGCTTTGAGGGCTGGGTAGGGCTAGGTCTGAAGGGTGAACCCAAAGAATCCCAGTAGGTTGAGGTGTCTTGTATAGCTCCTTGCAGCTTCTTTTTTTAGTCCTGCCATTTTTTCCCAGACAGACATTATTCCTGCAGTAGCTTCATAATAAATATGTCTGAATGATAACGTTCTGCATCCAAATTTGTTTTGAAAGGATCAAACTTTGGATATCAATCATTAAAATGTATCAAAATAAATCACTGAAATACGATTTCACTCTGAAATACTTAAATTAAAAGAGTTAATCAGGGGTCAGAGTGGTGGCACAGTAGTAGGGCATTTGCCTTGCATGTGACTGACCTAGGACAGACTGCGATTTGATTCCCTGGTGTCTTCTATGGTCCCCCAAGCCAGGAGTGATTTCTGAGTGCATAGCCAGGAATAACCTCTGAGCATCACTAGGTATAGCCCAAAAACCAAAAAAAATAAAATAAAATAAAAAGTTAATCAATCCCTACTATAGAAAATTCAAAAACTATTCTGAGCATTCTCTTTGCATACTTTAAATTTGAGGACTTACATATTGTTTGTTTTATTTGATTCAGAAATTTAAAACTGGGGCTGGAATGATAGCACAGCAGGCAGGACATTTGATTCCTGGCATCCCTATGGCTCTAAGACTGTCAGGAGTGATTTCTAAGCACAGAGCCAGAAATAAACCCTGAGTACTGCAAGTTGAGGACCCCAAATAAACAAACAAATAGCAAAACAAAACAAACTTTAAATGCCTACTTTTAGGCTCTAGATTAGGCATTCTGGATTTGATGACAATGTCTGACCTTCTTGTTGAATGGAAGAAATAATTAAGTTAGTATATTATATTTGCTATAATTAATAGAGGATATTATAAAAAGCCATTATCAATAGTATTATAAACTACAGAATCTCAATAGTATTATGAACTACAGATATTATAAATAGCCCTTATTAATAGTATTATAAAGTACATAATCTCAATAAAAATATATTTCATAAATATAGAATGTTAGAGTTGAAAGGTGAAACTTCTAGTTTAAATTTTTGAGTAGATTTCAGAGAGAAATTTGATACTTTTTCTAAAAAAATATTGTCCAAGTATTTAAGATATGTGGATTTTATTTAAGTAAGTGAAAGACTTATTAATATGTCTATATAATAGGAGCAATGTGAGATTAAAAAGAATAAAGGTTTGGATACGAGAAAGCTCTTCTTAGAATCAGAACAAGAGCTATGGTATAGATTATGTTATTTACAGAGAATTTTTAATATTCATTAATTACTACAGTTTGGGGAGGTATATGATCACATTTCATCTTAACTTTTAGTTTTAGTGGCAATAGAGAGAGAAAAAAATTAGGAATCCTTACAGCAAAAATATAAAACAATATAAAACAGTTACACTGTTGTAAAATCTGTATACAAAGAAATTTGGAATGATTCATCTTTGAACAAGAGACCTTATTAAAGCCATGTAATTCAAGGCTCCTGCAAAGCTGATGACAAAAACTGTAGTCATTATCTCTGCATAAATTTATTTTCAGTCCCACTGTCTTCTCACACTATATCAGATCCTAAAATGAATTTATTCCATGATATTCTCCTAATCCAACATCACTCAAATCATATATTCAATTCCCTTTTACACCTCAAATTTTCTTAACAGATATATCAAATAAAAGACGTAATTTGTCAATCTCCTTCCTCCATAGCATCCTCAATTTAAAGTCCTATTGTTCCTATCAGAGTTTGTTTCCATTTGTGATGATATTGTGAATAACTATGCAATAAACAGAGGTTCCTATATGTCCCTTCAAATATATGTTCATATACCTGTCTGTTCATAGGCGAGGTACTCAGGAATAAAATTATAGAGTGATATAGAAATTTTATTCCTAATTTTTTGAGAATTCACTAAACCATTTTTTTCCGAAAAGACTGGACCAGATAAGTCCTCTCAGCAGTGAATTTATTAATTTTTTCCAGCATTTATTGTTTTTGGAATTTTGGATTAGACCATTCTCAACTGATGTGATATGATATTTCATCATCAGCTTGATTTGCAATTCCCTGATAATCAGTGATGATAAACACCCTTTGATATGCTCATTTTACCATCTTGGTGTTTTCTTTGAAGATGTCTGTTCATCTTCCTTATCATATTTTGATGGTACAAAACTTTTTAATATTTCTTAGAATTCTAATGGTAATTTTCTTGGAAACTTGGCCAAATATGTCATTTTCCCAGCTAGTTGTTTACATCAGAATTAGACACATTTTATTTATGTTATTATCATTGACAAGACAGTATTAAGACATTATCACATGGTGGCCTCACCATTGCCTCAGAAAAGCATGAATGCCACTTGTAACTTTTCTAAAGTAGATATATCAAAGGAAGTTTGAAATATCTTGCATATCATAATAAACCTATGCATTAAAAATATACCAGCACAATCCTTGAACAAGGCAACAAGACAAGAAGTGCAATTAGTGTGACACCACCTTTGTGTATAAACCTAAATAAAAAGTTCATTTACTTTTTTCATTAAATATTTCTCTCTATTAAATAAATCACATATCCAACAACAACAACAACAACAACAACAACAACAACAACCCCTCTCCTCGAAATGTAATCCAAAGCACAACAGATAGACTTGATTTGTGAAAATCAACTGTTATACTTCATGGCTTGGAAACAAAATGTCTCAAAAGTAGATGACACACAATTATCTTTTTTAAAGAGAAAATTTTCTAGCTTAGAATCTTTATTAATTAATTTTATTTATGAAGATGTTAAGTGATTTTGAAAATTTTTTAACCAGAAGTTAATATGTTATAAATTCATGGCAGTTTTAGTAATGGTTATGAAGCTGTAGGGAAATTGGCTTTTCTAAAACTTGAATGATATGATTCTTTTTTCTGATTTCCTTTCTTCAAACTTCCAGGGGGATAGTGAATGTACAAATGCTAGGAGAGGGTTCCATTACAATGACATACTATAAATTTGCTTTAGATGATGGCTATTATCTTCTAGCCACGCTCTTTTTCTTTCTCTCCTGAAGAACCTTTATTCACCTTTCTATTTCTATTTTTTTTTTTTTTTTTGGTTTTTGGGACACACCCAGTGACGCTCAGGGGTTACTCCTGGCTATGCGCTCAGAAGTCGCCCCTGGCCTGGGGGACCATATGGGGCACGAGGGATCGAACCACAGTCCGTGTTAGGCTAGCGCGGTAAGGCAGGCACCTTACCTCCAGCGCCACCGCCCGGCCCCTCTATTTCTATTTTAACATTTCTATATTCAATAATAAAACAATAGTACTTTCCCTCATTTTTCTCTGCAAGAAGATACATATTCAGGGTCATCAGATCATTAATTCTTATCAGAACCTATTATGCATCATTGAGTGTCATATTCATTTTGGTTTATTCACACTATTATTTAGGGACTGTGGAACAAACACAGGGCCACTTGAATGCAAAGTGAGTGCTCTGTTAATGGGGCATATACTCAGGCTTATTACCTACCTCTTTTCTTAGTCTTAAAATTTACAACAGCTGAATATATTGGAACTAATATTATTATCCACGCTGAGGTATGAAAAAATGAGTACAGAACATGAGGCAGCCCCTATGGCTAGAAAGTCACAAGGCCAGGTTTGCTCTCAGTTATTTGACTCTTAAGTTCACTCTCTTAACTGTCTTGTTATCCCATCTTTCAAAGGTATAAACTTTGAAAGCAACTCAAGATATTCATTGTACTATAGAAGCAAATTGGAAAATTGAACAAGAATGGGGATTAAAAGAAGAGAATTTTTCATTGGTGGTCAAGAGTTCAAAAGCCCAATAACTTTTCCACCAGTGTCTAAAATGTGGACAGTATGGGAAGTTCAATAAAACTGGTCCTGGAATGTCATCTGCCTAAAACTTGACTATAAATACCTTTGTAGAACATGATTTTTAATTAAAAATATTTCAAATAGAAATCTTATTTCTTCTACTTAAACTTGTTGCACAGAGAAAAGAAATTTTGACTTATTATAAGAAGTAGACCTCAGAGATTGAAATATCAAATTGATGTGAATTAAGATTTGCATTTGTTTTCTAAAAAGTCATGAAAATCTTAGCATTGATTTAGACTCTCTAAAACAACATAAATCATATATGCATATTACTTCTAATTATGACTTTCCCTCTAGATTATTGAACTCATACACAATAGGATTTTAATTAGCCCACACTAGCACAAAAGCATAGTATGTGAGTTGAAATATGCCTGTTATCAGAAAAATATACTCATTTAGGCATTTTTAACATTTCAAAGAAACAGGCAAACAATATTTAAATTGAAAGAAAATTTTATTATGTATGTTGGGAATAATTTCAAACTGTCTAATCTATGTTGAAGTGTTTGATAATGTCTTTTCAAGAAATAATTCAAACATACTTAATTGAATTCAACAACATCCAACATTTTTTCTAGATGCAAGTTATATAACACACATATATTTCTTTTTATTCTTTTTGTTTTGGACCACACCCAAAGGCACTTAGGGGTTACTCCTGGTTCTGTGCTCAAAAATCACTCCAGGAAGACTTGGGGGACCATATGGGATGCTGGGGATCGAACCCAGATCCATCCAGGGTCAGCTGCATGCAGGCAAACAACCTACCAATATACTATCATTCCAGCCTCATACTTTTTAATTAAATAAGAACAATTTACCATGTAATGCTGAAGGATCCTTAAGACTATTTAGCTTCATGCTTGCTTTATGTGATTCTGTACTATAAGAAATAATAATTGTGTACTTATTACAATACCCAAAGCTTGTCATTGTTAGAATAAAAACTATCAAGTATCATTTTAATGTTATTGTGAGTAGAAAAGGAAATTAACTGAAGTATTCAGTTAACCTTTTACTTGTCATGTCAAATTTATTTTTAAATTTCGCTTTGGTAAATATATTTGGTATTAATGTTCATATGAAGGATATGCACTTTCTTTTTATCATTCAATCTCCAAAACTGAGTAAAGCATTCTTAAAAGATTCCCCTTTATGACTTCAGAGATCATTATCACTTTCTACTTCTCTGCCTGTATTCATGAACACTATACTCACAATGCAGCATTTGATAATTGCCCAGCTTTATGCTTTTTAGGGTCAATCCTCCCTGTACCCTCCCTCCTATATAAATAAAACCAGAATATGCTTAGAGATAATTATCTAATCTAAGGAGTATCTCTAGCATATTCTTTGGAGATGAGGTCCATAAAAATCAAGACATATTGATATGGAAGCTCTTCTATTAATTTTGTTTTGTTTTGGAGGGACAAGCCTAATGGCCCTTAGTGATTACTACTGGCTCTTCACTCAAAATCACTCTTGACAGGCTGGGAGACCATATGGGATGTCAAGTTTGAACCCGAGCCGGCCATTGACCAGGCAAACACGCTACTGCTCTGCTATCACTCAGACCCCTGAAATTTCATTAATATGGAATTTTATATTTTATATTTTAAGTTTTAGGTATGTAGAGGTATTATCTACTATCGTTCTGTTTATTCATACTTTTTTTCTCACTTTCTCTGGGTACAATAGCAACATTTACTCTTACTCCACTGTATCTCTTTCTGGGACACTAAGGGAAACAACTCTAATACTGAGGCAAACATATAACAGGTATTCTTGGAAATATGAAGAGAGGGCCTGTACAGAAAAGGAAATGCAGTCTAGAGATTTCCGTTTGCTTTATTACCAGGTTGATCAAGCAACACCCATACCTTTTTTTAAAATTTCTTTTTCTTTCCTTTTTATTCTTTTTCCTTTTTTTGGGGGGGGGAGGAAGTTTGGGTCACACTCACTGACAGTCAGGGGTTACTCCTGGCTATGTGCTCAGGAGTTGCTCCTGGCAGACTCGTGGGACCAAATGGGATGCCTGGATTCGAACCAAAGTCCATCCTGTATGACCGTGTGCGAGGAAAATGCTGTGGAATCACTCCAGCCCCAACACCCATACATTTTAATGTTTATATGGTCTGCGCCTACAATGGAATGTTCTTTTTGTTATTTTCTTTTCTGTAGGACAAAAGAAAATATTCAAAAAAGTTAAAAATACAATACCCTGATACATTCTAGAACATTTCATTGTTTTATCAGGGCTTCCTCCTGGCTCTGTATTCAGAGATCACTCCTGGATCCCTGCTGAGGATTGAATGTGAGTCAGCTGTGTTCAAAGCAAGAGCCTTGCATGCTCTGCTTTATCAGCAGTCTTTCCCTACAAGAATTTTTTTCAATATCTACTAAACAGGTATTGTTCATATTTTGGTGATTCAAATCTTAATAAATTATGATCCTTTTCTGGGTCACCAAATTTAGATTGATTACAGGTAAAGTTAAGGTGGACCAGCTGAAGAATAAATTGTTGAGGTGAAGTTTAGTAAATTACAGAATTAAACTTATGAGACATAATTACATGGGTAAAATATAATTCAACATTATCAAATAACTCCCCCAAACACAGTGCTCATACTACAACAAAAAATACAAAGAACAGAATCACTGAAATGACTTTTCATATTTTATAAACAAGTTGCATTTTTATAATATAATATATCCCTTGGAAATGAAAAGCAGAAAAATCAATAGGTAGAGTTGATTTGGGAAAATATCACGAGAAGAGAAAAGTTCTGAAGAATTTTATACCAGTCCTTAGGTAGCTGCGTGTCCATCCACTTGAAAGCATTAGTCTGCCTTTACTGTATTTCTGAGTGTCAGATTTATAGATATACTTCGACTTCTCTTACTTTAAGAAAAAAATATTAACTCTATTGATGAACTGTATCCTCACTTGTCTTTTTGTTTGCTTTGGGGAGGCTAAACACTTGGGGGATATTCAGGGGTCATTCCTAGCTTTGCACTCAGTACTTGGGAAATCTGGGGATAGAACCCCTAGCTGCAGATAGGACCTGCTGTATGATCACTCCAGCCCTTGTAGAGTTACTTCTAAAAAATGCTCTTCAAAATCTGTTTAGTGCTCCAAATGAGTTGGGGATGTGGCACAAGTGTTAGAGCACAAACTTTGTATATGTGAGACCCTGAGATTAACCTTGGACCCTGAGCAAAAATAGAAGAGTTATTTGGTTACTTTTCAGTGTTCTTATTAACTGCTCTGGCATATAAGTCTTTAAAAAGTCAATACTTTTCTGGCCATTGTTTTATTGTCATCGAGATGCCTAATATGTACTAATATAAAAAAAACTGAATAAAATAAAATAGTGACACCATGGGTAAATTACAGCTGAGGTTTGCACATTGTCCCCTCCCTCAAGAACTCTTTCCCAACAGCTTGAAGAACCAAATTATACCTTTGTTTCATTTTACATGCGTAGACATTTTTATTTTTGGGATTTTGAGCCACACCCGGTGATGCTCAGGGGTTACTCCTGGCTATGCACTCAGAAATCACTCCTGGCTTGGGGGACCATATGGGAGACTGGGGAGCAAACTGCAGTCTGTCTTGGGTGTGCTGTGTACAAAGCAAATGCCCTACCACTGTGCCATGGCTCCAACCCCTACATATGTAGACTCTTATTTTTATTATAATGTTCCAGTTTTCTTATCGTATTCTTTGTATTACCACACTAATTACTGTCATTTTTGAGTTGGTATCCACGTAGTGGCTGTCACATAATCTCCATTTCGAGATATTCCTTAGAACTCACCGAGGTGATGTGTGTGTTTTCCATACGGTGGGTGGAAGTTTTCTTTCACATTTGGTTTCTCCAGTGGAAAACACTTTTTTTCTGTCCTGTTTGTTGGCTGGACAAAGAGTTCTTTCAATATCACTTCTCTCTCAGTATTTTTTCCGTTGCAACATCGGGAATAAGACGCATTTCAGATGGTTGACTTCTAAAAAATACTTCCTCTCAATATCCGTTAAGATTGTGGAAGTCAGGGATGAACTCTTTTTCAATTGTGATTTTTCTATAATCTTGTTTTTGAAGTGTGAATTATGATTTTATTCTTTTTAAAGCTTAATTTCCCCATATTCAAAAGCTCGAAATAAAGGCTGCTCAATTTTATTTTGTGCTTATTTTGAAATAGAAGGTAGTCTCTCTTGCACTGTATGAATTTACACTCAAGGTTATGAATGGTGATATCAGCCTGGGAGGGCATGTTGTACCACAAATCAAAGCTAGGGGGTCTCCCTACCCAATTTCTTTTTGATATTGGTTTTACAGGTTTTTTTGGTGATACTCAGGGTTACTCCTGGCTTTGCACTCAGAAAATACTCGTGATAGTGTTCAGAAGACCATAGGGATACTGGGGATTGAACCTTGGTTGACTATATTTAGGGCAAGTTTCCTTTTCTATACTATCACTCTAGCCCACTGCCCCACTTATAATGGGAATTTTTTGGTTGAGTTATGAATGCTTAATTTATTTTAAATACTAGAATTCTGTTAGCTACATGGTATGCAGATATTTTCTATGTAGTAAGGTTTTTTTTTTATTTTAATATGCTTTCTTTCACAAGACAGATACATTTTAGCTTTATACAATATGAGTTGTTTATTTACATTTGTATGTTCTTTGCTAATGGGGTCAAATATTGAAATGTTTGTAATTTCTCCCTTTCATCTATAATTTGATTTTTTAATAATTTTTATTGTGACCAAAGTGAATTACAAATCTTTCACAGTATATAATTTGATTTTTTTAAGTTTTCTACATCTTTTTTCATAAATCTAGCTAAAAGTTGGTCAGCTTTATTATTTTAAAACCAGGGCACAGAGATTGTGCAGACTATCATTCTTACCTCCAAATCCACCAGCAGTATAATATGTCACCATACCCTTTTTCATAGGCTTTCTAAATAAAGGAAAATAAATGTTATGCACAGAAACAAGTTCTAATCTACTATGATAAGAACCCATACTTTTTATGAAAAAAAAAAGGGACGTCTCCCACCTTGAACATGTGTCATGTGGACCCAACTTAGATTCCATGTGATTGGACAGCGACCGTCCAAGCCATAACCGCAGATCCCAGACGTGGAACTGACAGAGGGCCCAGCAACAACACCAGGAACCAAACTCCTCCCAGGGAAACTCTGAATACCATCCAGGCATCAACTTGAATCAGTTTTAACATGACATCCTGACAAGCGGAAACAGCAACAACTTGAGCTAAGAGAGGGCTGCCCTTTCTCATCACCTAACTGTATGATGCAATCGGGAGACATATCATCCTTTGCCCTAAGAAAAAACCAAAATCCCTATCTACGGAAGACTGACTTTGACAAACATGAACTGGACAGAACATATCAAGGGACCAATGAGGAAGTTCCTAGCCTAGACCTCGCCTAGGATTTGTATGAAAACCAAGATCTCTAACCCCAAAGGTCTGACTTTGATAACTGCTACTAAGCAGAACTTCTGGAGCAATGCTGAAAGATTATATCCTCTAGGCTCTGCCCTAGGATCTGAGCAAAAACCAAGACCACTAATTACAGAAGACTGATTGCAACAACAGTGATGGAACAGAACTCCTAGAACCTTTTAAAAAACAAACCTCTCTCCTAGCCTTTGCCCTATGTATAAACTACACAAATAACAAGATTTCCAGCTACAGAGGCAGGATGTCAGCACCCAAATTTGAGCAGAAAGTTTCCTGGCCTCTTAAAAAGACCTTGGAGTGTGTAAATGAGTGAGTATGGAGCCCGTAGTTGTTCTCATTGCAGTATGCTTCAGGGGCGGAGAAACCCTGTATCTCCTAGGCTAAGGGAATTCCCATTCTAATTTCCCCAACGTTTACTGTGCCTATGTGAGAAAAAAAAAAAAAAAAAGAA
>PVKC010043981.1:0-11672 GCA_004027635.1 Crocidura indochinensis | reverse complement strand
AAGGAAAATCAATGTGACTCAATCAATGTAAGTAAAATGCATTATGATTTGATAAAGAAAAACTAAGTGATGGAAAGGGGGACATTGAGAAAAAATGCGGACATTTTCTATTTCCTTTTTAACATTTTAGATTAAATTCTAAATTGTATCCCACTATTTGCTGGCTAAGAATAAAAATGTCATCATTCAAGCGTACCAGATACTTGCTCATAAACTTTTATTTCTCTTGACAAGTGCAAAATGTTATATGCACTATTAAAACTTTTATTTAAATCTTAGATTAAATATGACACAATTTGCTAATAAGTTTTTAAAGCTATATTTTTACTTTCAACATTGAAATTAGGGGCCAGGCGGTGGCACTGGAGATAAGGTGCCTGCCTTGCCTGCGCTAGCCTAGGACGGACCGCGGTTCGACCCCCAGTTTCCCATATGGTTCCCCAAGCTAGGAGCGACTTCTGAGCGCATAGCCAGGAGTAACCCCTGAGTGTCACCGGGTGTGGCCCAAAAACAAAAAACAAAAAACAAACAAAAAAAAGACTGATATTAGAAATTAGTGTTATATTAATCCAAATTAAACATAAAACTAATGCTAAGAAGAATGAGGTATGTTCACACACTTATTAATACACTAATAACAGAAAATAAAATTTATAATAAAGACAAGTTATTCTCAAGTTAGTTAGGCAATGTAAGTTTAGAATTAACCTTGTTTTGCTTCATGACAGGCTTATGTTGCAGAGGACAGGGCCCAGAAAAACAATCAGTTCCAGGAACTTCAAAGGTACCTACCAGTACAATTAGATAAACTAGCAACACTTGGGGACCTGTGGGCAATATATCTTATGTAAATGCACCCCAACGTCTTGTATGCCCATTAGGCAACCAAGCCCATACAACATGTACTAAGAATCTATAATTTCATCCCTAGCTTGAAGCCCCAGTTACCTTATGAAAATGAGCTGCAAACCCACTTAGTGGTCACCACTCATGAGAGGTGTGGCCCCGGCATTCTGCTAATAAACTCCCCTGCTTTAGCATTATTGATTCATCTCCTAGCAGTCCTTGTGGGTGTGATCTTGAATCTGGCTCTAATATGGGCAAGACTTTTACCAATTAAATCCTTAGAATATTTTGAAGATTAAAATCAATGATATAAGATTTATAAAAAAAATCTACCTTGCTATTATTTTTAATATTATACTGTTGATATGTGGAGACATTGCCAAAAATTCTATAAAAATAAAGAAGTACTGAATCAGTTTCCTAGAATTCTCAAGGGGTATTATTTCTCAGCATCAATAAGCATTTAAATAATCATTGCAGTACTTTTCAGTGTGAATAAATGTCATCCACTTTTTTTTGAGAAAACAAAAATAAGTTATTCACAAGACTCCTAATGAAATATTTAACCTTTAACTTCAATATTCGAGGATTAAATCCTGCCCATAATAGCGCACTATCAATATACCTTGGTTGCTTCCAAACAATCAATAACAAAATAACTTACTTTGATTAAATATCTTTAGGAAATATAATCACGCCAAGGAATTTAGCAATACTATTGCTTTAAGCAAGTGAACATACTTTTCTAAGAAATTGAATACTATCACAGTTGAAAATGTAATAAAGTGATCACTAAAATGATCAAATTACCTGAAAGTGATATTTACAAAATAAAACAAACAATATAAAGTTAGTTTACTTCCATAGATGAATCATATGTCAGGGTACAGTTTCTGTGTGTGTCTGTGTGTCTTTTTAATGTGCCGGAGAATGTAGTTCAGACACACACATAAATCAATATTCTCCAATATACCAGTGTATCCTATCTTCTCTGCTCAACTGAACCATTTCAGTCCAAGAATAATCCCTCCACTGTCCCTGGTTTAGATTAGGAAAATAAATTCTTTTGGCTTTAGGTAAAATGCATGCCTATTTGGTAGACATATTTTTACTTTCTCGTTTCCTCCAAATGATAAAAATTAGATCATTCAAATTCTAAATTACTTGTGGAGCATCATCCAAAAAATTGTACCAAAAGGTCACAATATACTAAAAACAGTATGAAAATGATACTTCAAAGTATAGTGTACTTAAACCAAAATTACTACTAAAAAGCACTCCATTTAATAAAATCTGGAAAGACAATCTTCTATTATGTGAGCCAAGTGATTCTTAGGCAGACAAGATAGTTCTTCTGTAGTTTTGCGGCTAAGACAGCCAGCAGATGTCTGCTGAGTCTAAAGGGAATTTCTCTTCCTCTGGAGAAAATAGCTTAAATAATAAACAAATAGCCATATGCTGACTGTGCACTGCTCAGCAGATGACGTACAGAAACATTCTGCAATGAAGAGCATGAGGGTCAAGGTTCAAATAAATTTTCTTCAAAATGCAATGCAATTACCCAAGATCAAATTACTTATTAGATAGAAGTTGTGTCAAAGAACAGTGCTATCAATTTGTACTGGCATAAAATGGACTCTAAATATAATCATTAGTATCTTTGATGTAAGAGCATGAACAAATAAAATATTTTCCCAAACACTAAAAATATTCTCAAATATTGTTTTGAGAGCTATTTCAAAAATTTCCTTGCAAGAAAAATTTTAAAGCTGGTATGTGAAAAATATGTTGTAGGAGATAGAAAGACACAGAATAGTCCACTCATCTATGGGATTTAAGAAAAATAAAAGATATTACTGTAATATTACAGAGACAATAGAGATGAGAGCTGAAAGGTCCGGCCCACAGTATGAAATTTACCACAGAGTGGTGAGTTCATTTGGATAAATAACTACACTGACAACTATCATGACAATGGCAGTGAGAGAGAAATAGAATGCCTGTCTCAAATACAGGCAAAGGGTGGGGGAGGAAGGAGATGGGAGGCATTGATGGTGAGAATGGTGTACTGATGAAGGGTGGGTGTCCTTTTTTATAACTGAAACCCAACTACAAACATGTTTGTAATCATGATACTTAAATAAAGATATTAATATTAAAAAAGAAATTGAGCTTCCATGAAACTTAGATAAAGCATTATCTTCTAATTTATTTTATATTAAGTTATCTCCATTATGATATTGGTGGATTGCAAGTTACAAAGCAGTTAACAGTAAATTAAGTTTTAAACTTCCAAAATATTGGAAGTGAAAATTGTAGGTATATAGATTACAATATAGGGGAGATTACATGGAGGTAAGGCGCTTGCCTTGCAAGCAGAAGGATGATGTTTCAAATCCTGGCATCCCATATGGTCCCCTGAGCCTTTCAGGAACAATTTCTGAGTGTAGAGCCAGAAGTAACTACTGAGCACTGTCGGGTGTGACCCAAAATCAAATCAAACAAAACAAAAAGATTACTATATATTTTTACTAACCAAATTTTCTGATTTTATCACCTTGTGATATATGTCTAATTTTATCAAAACTACGTTTTCAATTCAGATTTCACCACTTTGAAAAGCCCAGTGCTTCTAACTGACTCTAATGTGACTATATGTTAACTTAAAATAAAAATAAAAACAATCCTAAAGAAACCCAATAAATATCATCATTTGGGAACATTTTTCAAATTGAAATATTAAAAGTGCAATGGATGATAGTATTATTATAACTATACAAAGGTTACACATCACATTCCATATAATTTTCCCCCAGAGCTGGAGAGACAAACACTAGTTAGAACCAAAAAATCCAGTTGTTGTTACAGCTGTACAACTTGGGTTAAAGGCAACTAAAACACAGATAAATGTTTTTAGAAGCATTACCAACAACTGTGCTGTGCAACTCTGTGGCCTCAAGACATTTTGTCAATGCTATTACTTTGGATTACAGCTTTCACTAAAATTTAGATTAAATCTTTGCTTTCCTGTATTTAAACTTTTGGACAGTATAAGAATAGTTCTTAACGAAATTTTGATACCAAAATTAAAGAAAAATGGGGAAGGGAGGAATATAGCAATATTCTCTAGCACAAAAGTAAAAAACTGACAAACTATAAGAACAGTTCATAGACTTAACTTAGGGAAAATATAATTTTCCTCTCCGTCCTCTTCTGTCCACCCTAATTTTTCATATAATGTAGAAAGGCTAGCTTTGGTGTTAGGATGAAAGCAGATCTTAAAATAGTGAAGGAACAGCAAACTGCGTAACAACTGACATTACTGTATATTGATTTCTATTTCATCAATATAATTTATATTACTTTTCCAAACATTGTTAATTATAAAAAACATATTTTAACTTCAGGTGGATTTGTTTTCTCATATAACTTAAGCATCAGAACAATAAAATTTACCCAAATAAAAAGGTAATTACAATAACTATAAATAACAAGTATTAAAAACAGTCAAAGCAAACAGTATTAAACCTTTGTACAACACCTCAAATAATCACTCATATTATTAATAGCCTTATAATACCAAGCTACATTTGACTAATAGACAATATTTATATATACCCTTATCTTAAATCTACAAATTTAACTTAATGTGATCTTTAAATCCTTTCATACATTATATTTAATTATATTTAAGCAGTAATTATAATATTCTGAATAAGAAATTATTTTTGAGACTTACTCATGGCTATCATGCTAAAAGTTTGTGAATTATGCCTTCCTAGACTATGCATTTGAATATTTTGCAGTAAAAGACTATATCATGACCTTATGTCGAGTTTCAATTCCATGATGGTTTATTTGTTGACTAATACTCAAAGAGCTTTTCTATAATGGACTCTCAAGGTAATGGAGTGTCTAACTAGAAAAGAACTTAACTGGAAACTAAGAATGTCTTTTAAAATATCAACACAAAAGCCAGGTTAGAAAAGACAGTTTTCTAAATCCTAGTGCATTAAGGGTATCTTGATCATCTGAGGTAAAACTAGAGGTGTTTTGAAGAGGAAGATCTGGAGAGTTAGCATTTAAAGCTTCTATTCAATCTATAATCTTATCCTTTTTTTTTTTAATCTGATAGTAAGAATGCAAGAAGGGTAGCAAATAACAGAAACATGAGGTGAACGCTGATATTTCTGTTGGTACACACTTTATTGAGAAGGAATTATAACTCCAGAGAATAAACAAGCACTTTGGTTTTACTTCCTGATCTTCAGTTACTTGCATACCAAAAATAGGAGTTGGTCTAAGTCATCAACACAATATTCCCTGAGTCTCTAAATCTGTTTTTAAATATTAATGTTATCTTCACAATATAATGATTAGTCTTGAATATAAACGTGTCAAAAGTCTAAAATGTGCTAAAATTCTAACTTTGAAAGGTAGCTTACCAAAACCCAAGTCCTTATATACAAACAAAGGTTGAACAATTTAGCTTCTTTGGTTTACACTAAATTGTGGACAAGCTTAAGAAAAAGACAAAAGGGAAAAAGCAAAATACACTTCTTTTGTGATAGCAGTTTTTAGATATCTCATGATGTAGTTCTAATACTTTTAGCGAAATTAAAGACAATTAAAGAAAATAGAATAATCTTGCCACCAATTAATAGTGACTAGAGAAATAAGAACTTGAGATTCAAGTTAAGTATTATAAAAAGTAAGAATGGCCCTTTCTAACAGTTTTAAATGGGTTGCTCATTTTTTATACTATAAGAATTAAGTGTTATGCTCATACATCTTTGACATACTGTCCTGTTTAAGTAATTCATGAATTTATGAATGTCATCATTTGCCCAATTCCCTGGGGCTTATTTCACATTACAAATATCTGATTGAACTAGACTATCTACCTATGCATGACTTTTTATGTCTGTAATTTTGTAAAATCTACAGTTTTATTTATATATAGATATATACTTTCTAGATGAATGTTGAAAATAATAGAAAAGCATGAAGACTGATTACACTATCAATTTCAACTTGAATCAAAATATCTATCATAGGAAAAATAAATATGAAATATACACAGTAGCGTATATATTGTCACCTGCAATATCATGTAATTAATTCTTGTCTATTTCTTATGTAATTTCACAATTTCTCTTACATGAACAGGTACACATCCAGTATAAAATATTTTGGCTTGAGAATGCTTACTAAAAAGAAGAGATTTTCTCAATGAGAAACAGTTCTCATTCAAAAACAATATACATCTATTATTTTAGATATAATGACTGAATTATTAGTTAAAAACACTATCTTGACATCATTTCAAATAAGCTACAAAAATGGTGTTTCAATAAATTTTACTCCTAATAAAATTCTTACTAGATAGTTAACCTATTGCTGTGTATAGCAGAAATATTTGGTTTGGTTATTTTTTTTTTTCAGAGAAGCAAATAGTTTAATTTAGAAAGCATATACAGGAGAGAAAGAGAGGGAGGAAGAGAGATGAAAACAGGGAAGATAAAAGTAGAGATGCATGGACAGGAAAACATTTCCCATAAAAGAGAGGCACTACCCAAGACCAGCTGGATATGAGCAACTGCAGAACAGAGCCTAATATTCCTGATTTTAAGCAGATTTTAAACAGAAGCAATTTAAAACCACTCCCCCAGTTGAAATTATTTCTCTTAATGAAGTCAAATGAAACATGTGCCCTACTATTCTTTTACAGAAACATATTTCCAGTCAATAGATTTAAAAGCAACACAAGGGGAGAATAAATACATTTCAATAAAAAATGTTCAAAAGAAAAAGCTTCAAATCAAAATAAAAATAACGCAACATGTGTAAATCTCAAATCTGTTTGAATTGCCAACTGGGATGCAAAGTAGAAGAAATGCATAAAAATACAGGTTCGATTCAGAAATGTAAAGTCAAAGACTGTGGGTTGAAATTTGTTGTTAGCATCAATGTAAAAGATCCCCACTCTGTCACCCCCAGCCAATGCCAACCCCCATTTATACTTACTAGCTACCTCCAGCGATGCATTGTGGCTCACAGCTTCTCCGAGGTAATTTCTAGCTACACAAACATAGACCCCTTCATCAGGCCTACTTTTTCGTCCATGGACTATACGTAAGAAAAATAAAGATCCACTTGGCAGTAACATTCTGTGTGAGCGTGGGTCATCTTTGTCAGTCTCCACTCTCTCTCCCCCTTTGTACCATTCTATAGTGGGTATGGGGCGGCCCTCGGCTTTACAGTTCAAAGTTGCAGGTTCTCCTTTGGACACAATTAAGTCTGAAGGATGTTCAAAAATTCGAGGTGGAAAATCTTCCTGCCGAAGACGGGAGCCTGCAGAAGAAAGGGCAAGAAATAAAAGTTTCATATGACTTGCTGAAGACATTTAAAAGTCTGATTTCTAAAGTCTAGGCTTAAGGCTCAATTTAAATACTGCATAAAGCTCACTTACCTTGCCTACCCAATATACTAACTAATCCCTCTGCTGTCCATTTGACTAAATCTGCTAACTCCTGAATCCTGTTGACCATCCACTTAGAAAGTGTGCTTGCCTAAACAGCCCCCAAACAAAGTCCATCTGCTCTTCAAATGCCTGTTCATGAATCCTTTCAGAAGCCCTCTCACTGTTTACACCATGTATGTGCCTGTATTCCCAGAGGAATGTGTTAGAGAATTGTTGAGTGACAAATAATGGCATAGTTTCTTGAAATCAATATTTTAACTGGTATCAATCAGCAGTTTAACAAAGCATACCAAATACTAAGTAAGATCAGGATTTTCTTTATAAAACTTTTCACATTTTCTTAAGTTTACATACTTATATATACACATATGTGTGTATATATACACACATATATAATAGCATCCGCATTTTATAAGTAAGTTAATTTCACTAGTGGCAAATATGGTGAAATTTTAGTTAGACTGAAAAGATAAAATGTCCCATCATTGAGTGAAATAGCGATATACTATATGTGAAAAAAAAAAAAAACAATGATTAAGATGTTGCATTCCATGCTTTGAGTTTCACTTAAGAGAATTGTGTCATTTAAATATACTCAGGGCCCGGAGAGATAGCACAGTGGCCTTTGCATTGCAAGCAACCGATCCAGGAGCAAAGGTGGTTGGTTTGAATACCGGTGTCCCATATGGTCCCCGTGCTGCTAGGAGCTATTTCTGAGCAGACAGCCAGGAGTAAGCCTTGAGCACTGCCGGGTGTGACCCAAAAACCAAAAAAATAATGATAATAATAATAATAATAAATAAATATACTCAGTGTGCTTGTATTCTTATTTGTAGTATTCTTATTAATTTGCTGCTACTGCTACATTTGATATGAAAATTTCTTAAGTATTCCTCAAACTCAATACTCCCAAGTTTAATATTGATCTCAAAGCAGTTTCAACCTGAAATAAACCCAGTAGAAACCAAATTTTCTCAAATTAATCTCATTATCTTCATTTCTGTAATCAGTTATCTACCCAGATCAAACTGCTATCAATTCCCACCAGGATTTAGGAATATTCCAAAAGAATCCCCTTCAATGTAACCAGAGAAGGTTTTGAAATGCAAATACTATCTGTGCCTTAGCCTACTTCAGTGCTCTTAAAATAAATGCATTGCTCTTAAGATAAAGTCCTTAACAAGACCTTCAAGAGGCAGTGAGCTGTTCATCTAACAAATCTAGCTTTCCAGATCATACTTGCTCTGCTGTCTTCACCCAAGTTTTCTATTAGTTCCACAAATATACTGTACTTCCTTCCACAGGTTTATACCTGCCGTAGAGTATAAACTCAAAATGATCTTACCCTACATTATACCAAAGATTCTTCCAAATCTCTATACACTCTGGTCTTTCACAACAAAATAAACTTGTTTTTATAAAATTAAACAGTATTATACGGGAATCCTTGGTAAGACTGTGCATATTTAACATTTAAATAAAAACTGTTTGCCCTCTCCTTTCCATTACTTTGTGATACCTATGTGTTTGATAGTCCTCACAATTTTGTCTATTCTAGAAGTGAATTTAGCATATACTCTATATGCACAATGACATTTGTTGAATAAGTGAAAAAATAAATTAAGTGCACAGAAACCAATTTAAATGAAACTATCTAAGCATATTAAACATATACTTTATACAGAATTTTTGTAACTGTAATAAATAATCTATTAAACTATTAAATTATATATTTTCCACTGAACTTACATATTTTATACCTCTCATTTGTGATTAGTGAAATCAATTTCAATAAATTAGAAACTAAAATGTCTTATTTCTTTATAGATGCCATTAAAGAAAGCCACATTTTAATCTGAAATGTTAAGAAATAGCCTGAGTTTACTTCATGGTATACAACCTAAGTTATTTGAGGAAAGAAGGGACTAAAAGATGAGATGAAAGAGAGCAAATAATCAGAAAATTTCTTTTCAGATGAGTATTCTCTCACAAACTCTATATGGAAGCCAAGTAATATTCTATTTGGATTTTCAGATTACTCAATGTTATGTGTTCAGTGTTATGCAATGTTCAGTGGTATGAAGAGTCAGAAATAAAACACTGTAACAGGTCATTAACTTTCCATTTTCAGTAGTTAAAAAGGGAATGAGATAATGTAATTATAGAGGGTATAGATCAACTGCTGGGGAAAATATCCAAGATTTCTTTCAATTATATTTTGTTTGGGGGGGCCACACTGAATAGTGTGTGGAGGTTACTCCTGACTACTCAAAGGTCACTTCCAGTGGTACTCGGGAGACAATGTGGTGCAGGAGACAAAATGTATGACTTGCAAAAATCACATTCTCATTGACTTATGTCTCCAGCCCTGGGGTACATTTAATAAGTGCAACTTTCATTGAATTCTGAAAGGACATTTCAGATAAAAATTAAGTTGTTCTGAGAATATAAACATGGATTCTTTAGAATGTTTGAACAAGACAGAAGAGGGATCTTAAAATGTGAAGCTTGAGATGAGTCTTGAAAAGTGAATGAGGAAGAAAAATAAAATTCACTCAGAGGTAAAGTTACTAGAACATATGGAACAATTGTAGAACCAGCAGGAAGTTGGTATTGCCTGAATAGAACATGCATCTCCGACTGGGAAACAGTGCCTGGGAAATAAGTAAAAGTATTAAGGAATAAGTTTTATCCATCCAGTCTCAATTATGAAAACTAAAGACAAGACAAAATCTTGTTTTGTTTTAAATGCTCATTCCTGGTACTATGAAACTTAACTCTTGGAAGCTAAAGCTAGATGGAATTTGTTTGGACACATTTACACTCTTCAAGCAATAAATTCTGAAAACTTAAACTTGGATATTGACAAGTAGGGAAACAGAGGGAAGAACCTAGAGATATGGTTACAAAATCAACAAGAACTGCTCCACGATAATGTGGGAGGATATGGAAATATATAGGATGAAGGAGAAGCAAAGGAAAAATGGGCTCCAAAAACCAAGATATATGCTTTGAATTATCCAGTAAGTAAAGGGATATCTAAAGAAAGGTAGAGAATAAATTATAAACACACACACTAGAAAGAGAGAGAGAGAGGCAGAGACAGACAGAGAGACAGAGAGGAAGGAGAGAGATTTAATGAGATAAAGAACAGAGATGCTTTCTTCAATATGATATATGAAGAGTTTGGGGCATTCTAGAATATCCAAATGAAGAGAACTAGGTCCCTACTGCATATTCAAGTTTGACCTTAGGAAAAAAAAGTCTGTTGAAATCATACATGAGAACCGAGCTGAGACAAACCATGGGAAAGAATATAACTGTCCAGGGAGAGTGTAGAGAGGAAGTAACGGCCAATTACAAAACCTGGAGATTATCCAGGCTCCACTAAAGTGTGGTGGAGCTTAAAACTCTCTTTACCTGCAGCCTGATACACCTGGACCACTGCCAACATGACTTTGGGGAATTAGAATTCAGGGCCAATTTTTCAACGTGATGTTTGCATTGCAGCATTTAATACAAGACTTACAGTAATAAAAATATTTCTATATTATTGAAGATAAAACTTTCAAAATAGCTCAACAGAAAGATTCTCAGAAGATATGAAGTGCTCACAAATAAAAAGAATCTAATTACTAGGAATTTTATTATCATTATTGTAAACTCTGTACACATTGCATTATGTGTTATTATATACACTGATGCACCAAAAAAATGATGTGATAGGTACTATAATTCAATGTTATTTGCCCATGGAGTTGTTTTTCTTTTCAGAACATTCTAATGAGCATTGCTTCTGAAGAATACAAAAAAATAAAAGAAAAAACCCAATAACTTATTAGAATATAAAAGCTGAAAAGAATGAATAAGGTTAGTATAAAAGGAATTACTATAATACAGAATCTCTAAAAGAAATTTTACATATCTCAAAATGTAAAACCTTTGGGAAAGTAACCTTCAAATTACTGAATGGTAAAAACTTTTTCTGAATGATAACTAGTAAGGGAATCACTAAAATATATAAAGGAAATAACCATTGTTATAAAAATGATAATACTTGGGGCCGGAGAGGTGACGTTAGAGGTAAGGTGTTTGCCTTGCAAGCGCTAGCCAAGGAAAGACCGCGGTTCGATCCCCCGGCGTCCCATATGGTCCCCCAAAGCCAGGGGCAATTTCTGAGCACTTAGCCAGGAGTAACCCCTGAGCATCAAACGGGTGTGCCCCCCCAAATGATAATACTAAGCCAGAGAGATAGCTAAAGCATTGAAGCATGAGCTTTGCATCAATGAGTCCTGGGCATGCCACAGGCATCTCTAAGGAGGGGCCCCAAATAACTCTCCAA
>PVKC010043980.1:0-11782 GCA_004027635.1 Crocidura indochinensis | reverse complement strand
TATATTAAGGAAGAATATAAAGTAAGTATCGATACAAATAAATTTCTGATCTAGCTAAGTTCAGCATTTTTTTAAATCTAGCTGGATCACTCACTGTATCCAAAGTCATAGTTTCAAAGAAAAAATATAAATAAGCAGAAAATAATCCAAGGCTGAAACATTTCTAATTATAACATTTTAGGTTGCCTATCTCTATGTCTGACTCTGAAGGACTAAGAGAGGTAACTCCTTTATGTCTCAGACACAAGGCAAACATGTCTTAATTGTAGAAGTCCATTCTCTGTAGGGATGCCTGGGGCACAGAGGACACATAGATTCAGACTATAAGACAGCTTGGTTCTGAAATATTAAGACTGAGTACTTGATGATGAAATACAGATGAACTGGATCAAGAAGTCAGCTCCATGCATAATGAAGTCTCATCCATGAATCAAACTTGCAGGTCCAAAGGTTAGAGGGCCTTTGGTTGGTTAGAAAATCTTTCTAATAGTGTCTACATTATCTCATGATTCTGGATATGACACATTTTGGAGAGATTTTGGAGGATGGAGTCAAAAAACACTTTCTAAATAGTGATAAAAGAATGTGGTGTCCAATTTTCTGCCGCATTATATTCTTATCCAATTGACATCTAGGCAAATGTCTTGACCAATGAAAGCTTTCATGTATCAAACAACAATGAGTAAAGTAAAACTTGTCACCAGGTTTGGGTAACTCTATTACAATTACAATTACTGTTTCAATGTAATAATTAGTCACAATTATTTTGGATTACGTTTAATACATTCTGAAGAACTTTTTCTCTTGCAGGGCTGGCATCGACCACATGGCAGGAAGGGTTTTCCATCCGCCTGTAGGATTTTTCTACCCTGGGGATGGGTGGAATAAAGAGAATAGATACTTTTAACATAGTGATTCAAGCAAATGTTATTTTTGTACAACAATATAAACATAATGAAGCCACATCTCCATTAAGTATATTTTCTTGCTACCTTTAGCAGGCAGCTTTGTTCTCAGGAGGCCTCTGATACATTTTGTTTAATAAATGATAAACTAGAAATAGCACATAAGAGCTAACACTTATTGAATACCATTTTTGTGCCAAGCATTAATATTCTCTATGATTCCTCTCTTTTCTATTCAGAGAAACTTGGGAAGGGAGCCATTACCATCGTGTGTGTGTGTGTGTGTGTGTGTGTGTTGTGTGTTTTAGAAAAACCAGCTGAAACCTAAAGACTAAAAAAAAATTGCCAATGGTGAATTTCTCTCTCTCTTTTCTACCGAAATATTTTTTCAACCTTTTTCTGACAGTGTTCATTTCTGACCTGTTTTCTTCCTGTGTACCTCTGCCCTGTCCTACTGGTCATTCCTCTACCCTAGTGCCATGACACCTCATTTATGTGATTTTTCACGTGTGGACCTCTTGGAATACCCTTGGGATCATAAGGGTGCCAAATAGTTGATTTGATCCCCAGATAGGAAATACTTCTCTATAAAGATTTTATACATTGCTTTCACTTAAAAAAAATCTCTTAAAAAATCACTTAAAAAAATCTCTCCAGAATTTAACCTTTCCTTTTCTTTCAAAATGTTTATTTTTATTGAAATTTACATTAGAAAATCACATCACCTGAGTATAAGGTGTACCACATTATACTTTAATGTTTGCAGGTAACATAGTATGTTGATCATCAAGATTCCAGTGTCCTGAATCTCATTTTAGGGTTACCGAACAGAAGTAATGCCTGGTGCTTACTGCATTAGAAAAACATTATGACACTGTGACCAAATTAGGAGATTGGGTATGTGGGTTTGATATATGAATACATTGCTTGCTAATTGCTTGATATATCAATACACAGAAGATATGTCATGTAATTATTTATATCCTAACAATCTCAGGATATGATAATAGTAGTAGCATTGTATAACCTATCTCGAATTGTTTCAAAATCAAGAAGATCATAAATTTAATCATAGATATACTATTTAGAAGCCATGTAAATTTAGATAAATCACTTAATTCTTTGAGCCTCATTTTCTATACACTGTAAAATATGGTTGATGTCATCCTGGCAAGAATTAACAAAGCTTGCATGTGCTGACAGAGTATAACTTCATCAGACCATGCTCTGTGACCCTTATGTCAGATTAAGGAAACAGACCCAAGTTATTTCTGGCACAGTCAGACAAGAAGCAAGATGACAGCAGTGAGAGAACATCCTTACCCGCCTCAACTTTTGAAAGTAACATTGCTGCAGTCCCTGAGGAATAAATCCATCACAAAACTGAACTAATTGGAAGAAGCTGCTTCTTGGATTAGCAAAACAGGAAGAAGTCATTTTCTTCACATTCCTAAAGTCATCAATGCTGACCTTTGTTGGCCAACTTGACCATGACCCTACCTAATCGAGTCACATAAGAGATACCTACTTTTGCCGAAATATGCTGTTGGTCTCCAGTTCAGCTTCCTCTTTGGTCTTCTCCATGCCTCGGCCCTCTAGCCTCTGCAATCGCTCCTCAGGACTCACAGTAAGCAATAGCACTAGGTCAGGTTTCAGTAGGTCTCTGGGCCACTGGTATATTGGGTGATGGAGTGGAGGCAGGTGCTGGACACCTCCACTCACCTCAGTGGCAATGGCATAAGTGGCTGTGCTATGCCAGTACCTGCAAAAAACAGCAGTGAGTCAGATCTCCAGCCTCGAAGAGTTCTAAAGCAGCACGTAAGAAACAGCTAGAAGACACAAAACTAGAGCTGATTCTATTGAAGCTTTCTTGGTATTGTACAAATTAGGAAGTCAATTGTTAGAGCAATAGTACAGAGGGTAGAGTGTTTGTCTTGCCCACAGTCAACCCATGCTGACTTGTTAATACTTGACACCATACACATTGCCCCAGAGCTTTGCTCTGAATGACTCCTGAGTGCAAAGGCCTGGGCAACAAAGAATGTGATCCCCCACCAGACACAAAACAAATTACATTTTAAAAATTATATTGAATAGTATTCTTATAAAATTTAAAAAAGGTATGAATACAGTGGGTACTTCATGAAGCTACATTTGTTCATTTTAAACATTTTATCTTGAGATTTTACTGCCATCTATTCTTGCCCACAATGTATCTGCCTTTTTTATTTTTTCCTCTTGTTTTATTTTGGTCCCACATCCTGCAGTACTTAGGCCTTACTCCTGTTTCTGCACTCAGGGATCTGTCTTGACAATGGTCATAGGACCATTTGAGTTGCTGGAAATCAAACCCCATTTGGCCAATTGAAAGACAAATACATTCTCTCTAATCCTAGATTATCTCTTTCTCTCTTATTATTTTTCTCTCTTTCTCTCTCTCACTCACACACATATACAAAGATGTTGACATAAATGACAGATGTGTTTATGAGTCATAGTATGGTTTATTTATATTTAATGCTGTGTCTTACTCAAAGTTTAAAAAAATATGCAAACTCAATTGTCACATGATTCAAAACTGAACTTGCTAACAACTTTCTGGGAACTGGTGAGGAGGCCTATTGGTTCATGCCAATTTTCCATCCTCTAAGTGTGCTTGGCAATCAAGTAAGAGAACATAAAACCCCACACTTTACTGAAACAGTTCCTCCAGGTCTTGACATGGTGTATCCTTCTCTGGGAGAACTGCTCAAGTGAGATTTTTGCCTGCAAAACTTCACTTCATCCTTCTAATTTAAATACCTATGAAACCCTGAGCAAATACATGATTTCCTCCTCTACCTCTCAATGCTCTTCATAGTTATTTTACAGCTAGTTATAACTAACATATTTTATCTTTGTCTTTTCTTTTAAATATCTAATTCATTTTAGTCATATATGACTACTGAAACACAAAATTATCTATGTATGTGAATATGTGAAATACCTGATTAAACTATTTTGCTGTTCATTACAATTTTAAGTGTCTAAACCAGTGGTCCTCAAACTACGGCCCACAGGTCACATATTGTATTTGTTCCCGTTTTGTTTCTTCACATCAAAATAAGATGTACGCAATATGCATAGGAATTTGTTCATAATTTTTGTTTTTACTATAGTCTGCCCCTCCAATGGTCTGAGGGACAGTGAACTGGGCCCCTATTTAAAAAGTTTGAGGACCCTTGGTACTAAACACTGAACTTCAAATCCACAATAAAAGGATTGAAATCTACACCAATTATTTATAAAGGAATTACAATATTCCAAAGTAGGAAGGTGCCTATGGACTCATTGTTGTCTGAATTTTCAATTTATTGAAATTATTCAAATTATTTCAACTCAGACAAGTTTTAAAATCTTAAATTCTTCAACATATTTTCTTTTTTTTTCTTTTTTCTAAGCCACAATGCTAAGCAATTCTAAGGAATACTCAGGGATTATTGCTGGCTCTGCACTTAGAAATTACTCCTGGTGATGTTCAAGATTGCAGGGAGATAGAACCAAGGTCATGCAAAGCAAGCCCCCAATCTGATATGTTATCTCTTCAGCCTTTTAAAACTAATTTTCATAGTGAAAAGGTAATGCAGGTATTTAACTAATAAACTCAAAGTGCTCTCTGGACTGCGTATTGTTTTATCTCCTGTTATGTACTTTCTTGATGGTTATAGATAGGTAAGTCATTTAACTCAGTATTGTTTCAATTCTTTTATTTAAAACTGGGGTCTCAAACTCCCTTGCTGCCATCCGTACATTTCATGGCCCGTGGCCGGCCTTCAAATATCGCAGTATTCGCGATTATTCGCTTACTGAATAATTGCAATAAAAATCGCATTAGTAAGAAAAAAATCGCATTAAACATTCGCATACCCCTAGCAGTTCTGTTCGAGGTATGCAAATATTTAATGCGATTTTTTTTTGCAATTTTTTTTTTTTGGTTTTTGGGTCACACCCGGCAGTGCTCAGGGGTTACTCCTGGCTCCATGCTCAGAAATTGCTCCTGGCAGGCACGGGGGACCATATGGGGCACCGGGATTCGAACTGATGACCTTCTGAATGAAAGGCAAACGCCTTACCTCCATGCTATCTCCCAGGCCCCAGCAATTTTTTCTTACTAATGCGATTTTTTATTGTGAATATTCAGTAAGCAAATAATAGTGAATACTTTGTGCCTAGTTGCAGACGTTATTTCCACTTCTCCTGCCCGCTGTCCCTATTTTTGTGTGTGAAATCCCTTATGCGGCCCTGCCTCTGCCTCACCCCAACTTTGCCTTCTGCGGCCTCCAGGTAAATTGAGAAATCCCTTATGCAGTTCTGCCTCACCCCGACTTTGCCTAATGCAGCCTACTGAGTTTGAGACCTCTGATTTAAAAAATAAAAAATAATCAAGCTTCCTTTTTCTTCTTTAAGTTAAAAAAATACATTGACAAGCACTCTAAAAAACTGTCTCACTTCCTAGTGACCAAGGAAGATCAAGTGCACCGATGGGGTTAAGAAAGGAAAGAATTAAGTATCCGAGCCACAGCTACAATAAACTCATGAGACCAAAATGGGCCTGTTATGATGACCGGCTAGGGCAGGAAGTGATGGCATGGAATGGACTCTGTGACCATTGGTGGAGGGAGGTTGTCACTGGTGATGGGATTGGTGCTAAAACATTGTTGTCTAAAACCCAATTATGAATAATCTTGTAAATCACAATGATTTATATAAAAAAATAAAAACTTTTCACAGTCTTTATATGACAACTTTCAATTCTTCTTACATTGTTTTTGGGTCACACCCGGCAGTGCTCAGGGGTTACTCCTGGCTCCATGCTCAGAAATTGCTCCTGGCAGGAACAGGGGACCATATGGGGCACCGGGATTCCAACCGATGACCTTTTGCATGAAAGGCAAACGCCTTACCTCCATGCTATCTCCCGGGCCCCTTCTTACATTGTTAATAACTAAACCTACATGGCTTCAAAGTATAACACAATTGAGACAATACTAAAAATGACAACTATCAGAAATTAATTTGAAAGTAAGTCATAGTGCTGAGTTATAATGCTGATATAAGCTCTCCTTCATAGTCCTTTGCCCCTCTAAAAGTGAGAATTGAAAATTGCAGATAAGTACTGGTTAGTTCCTTGGATTAAGCCTGGTATCATTCCTATATCATTCCTTGTCCATCACTAACAAGACTGAATTTTTACTTTCCCACTCAGATATATCTTGTCACTCAAGCTCAGTAAATACATGTGGGGTCTATATTTTCTTTATTTTTGAGCAGTCAATTTGCACAACCTTCCCAAGTATTTCCTGTTTGGAGCAGACTGAATTCATCTTTTTTTTTCCCTTTTCCCCATTGTAGAAGAATCATCAGCAAGAATAGACTTTTAAAAGTAAAGAGGGTGATTAAGCTGCCACCTCACCCACAGTTACCATCACAAATTACTGTCTCCTTATTTTTCTCAGTTAGATGATGGTGTTGTCTAAAATGGATTTCATTAAAGATCTTTAAACATGAACAAAACCCACCCATACAACAAATAACCCCTCTTTCTCCTCATCTGACGAGGTGATACAGTGTCTCTTTAAAGAACAAAATTGCAGCCAATTCACAAATACAAAGAAGAAAAATCAAGGGAGAAATTAGGGCTCTGTTTTCAATAGAGTTTTCATTGACAACACTGTGGCTCATTTTAAATAATCATACCCTCTGGCCATCAATTTCAGACTCTTTCCACTACATAGTACTCTCCAATCCTGCCATCAGAGAAACCACATTAGTCCAAAGCAAATGCAATTCCCCAACACATTATACACAGCTTATATAATAATGCTTTATTATTTTAACAGCTCATTGTGATATTCAAAGTATTTCCATTTGCTTCAACCCATTGGCTATTCATCACAAGTTTTGCTGGCAGGCAGAGCAAATAAAATGAATATCCCCATTTAACAGATTAGATCTCTGGAAAGGATAAACTAGAGCTGCTGCGGGAATTTTGGACTTCTTGGGAAATAAGGTGCCTCATGACATTAGACCCTATTGGAAAAACAAGCATATTCTCTTTAAAAATAAATGAACTGAATACAAAAAAGATGCAGACAGCTCAATAGTGGAGCAAAACATCCATCCCAGAGGGTAAGTGCCATAAAAGAATGCGATTTCCTATCCTTCTGGCTGTCCTATAACTTGCAAATTTTGAAATACCGTATTTGCCAGCATATAAGACGACCCCCTAATTTTACAGTTAAAACATAGTTTTAGGCCTATACTCGCTGTATAACACAGAACGTTCCTGTGCTGCTGTGTATGTACCACAGTGAGCCAATCACAACAAGCAAAGGTTCAAAGGGTATACTGTCATAGACTTCCTCTCTGACTCTGGCCAATCTGAGCAGGCTTTAGACAGTGTAGATTCGGGTCCAGAACATTGTCTAATTTGCATGCATCAAAAGCCTGCTTGGATTGGCCTAGTGAGAGAGGCGGTCTGAGCAGTCTTGCAGTGATTGTGGTGCAGAATCGAGTTGGAAAATTCGTTTCGTGGCAATATCCAGATGATTTTCGTTTAGTGGCATATTGGGACGTTTTTCAGGATATACTCGGCTTATAAGATGACTCTGATTTTTCAGTTGACTTTTTTTTTGGTTCAAAAGTTGTCTTATACGCCAGCAAATACGGTAGCTATCCTGACACCCATCAATACAATTATCTGCAGGTTAGTAGTGTAGGTGAGAATCCCAGTCTTCTAATAATCTTCTAATCTTTTTATCATGCTTATTCCCCTCAATCCTTACTTTTTTGTTGTTGTTTTGGTTTTTTTGGTTTTCTTTTTCCGACCACACCCATTTGAAATATCTATGTGGGATATTTCAAATCAATAGCAACAGACACATATGAACGGTATTTACTATATATATATATATGTATGTATGTATGTATGTATGTATGTATTTGAAAACAAGATATTCTGTTTCTAGATAATGGCAAACTTGCTTTTAACTGCCCATTTTAATCATTGGGAATAAGGGGGTAAGCACAGAGAAGCTAGAACTGGTAAAATTAAAGGCTGGTAATGCTGTATCTAGTCTAGCACATGCATCTAAGGATTCTTCACACACTGCTGGGGTGTAGGATAGGGATGGTAAACATCAGAATATGTTTTGACAACTTCAGAAAACTTTGTAATAACTACAAAATAGAACACCTGTGAGGTATTTCCCAACATCTGTTCCCAGAAAGTGAGGCAATTGAAGTGCATTCATATTTAGTAAGAGTTAAACAAAGAGATGTTCATACAATAAGAACTAAACCTCAAATCCACAATGTAACACAAAGCAATTCGGATGCGAATAAAACTAAAGGCTTAACTGCATGTAGAAGAGTTCAAGAACAGGAAGGACAAAAACAATGGTGACCAAAGGGGCAGGAATGCCTTGAAGGATTGATAATCTTAAGAATGAGGAGGCTGATTTTTTTTTTTCAGCTCAGTTTCTAAATTTTTTATCTGAAGCAGTTTACACTTGGTTCAAAAATTTAAAAAACTTTTTGAAATTCCTTTAGAATTATATTTATGATTTGTTCTTTTTTGATGTCATCACATTTCAAAAGAATGACTTCCCTTTCCAAATATATAACATGACATAAAAGAACAACACAATTGACACTGGAGAGTTCAAAAAACTCCCCTTGCAACAACAACAAAATGTACCAGAACTCCTGATCAATGGCATTTCTCTTATCCTAAAGCAGAACACACTATTAAATGAAAATTTTAATATCCTCGAATTCATCCTCTATACTCAGCAGCAAGAATTCTACTGAACATCTCTCTAAAACTTGACCTTTTCATTCAAAAGAGTAGCTTCATTACTGATCCACATTAATGCATTTCCCTAGCTTAGACTATGGGTTGCTGCTCCATTTATAAAATGTGGCAGGACTCATTTTCTTCTATGGACAGCATTTTTGGTTTACGGTTTTTTCAGTACTGCAAACAAAGACAAACACTCCTATTTTCTTCAATAAAGTGTCCATTCAGTATATCATTATCCACAAAGAAAATCTATTTCTTCAGTATAATGTGTAGAAAGCTTCACTATTGCTACCTGCTCTCAGATTGTCTTCTGTATCAGTGGGTTAGTGTTTCTGCCACCTATCACCATGGAAAGAGTGTTTATGTTCATCCTTAGCATCTCCAATTCTATTCAGATATTTTAGGCTAGTTTTCACCAATGTAATGAACAAAATAAATTCACATTCTGATTAATGTTCTTATCATAAAACTATATTGATGATCATAAACGTTCGTCTAACTTGCCTGCCAAAATCATCCTATACCACTGTAGGATTTACATGTATTTCTTATATGTGGAACTTCAAGAATCAGCTATATCCCAAAGCCTTCCAATGGCTTCCTGCTGAGCTCAGAATAATGTCTGAGTTTTTTCTACTTCAAAAAGAACCACATTTCAGTTCTGGAATTTCTCTGTTCATTGAACAAGATAGTATTCTCTCATCTGCCAGGTTTTTCATTAACGGACCAGGTCTGTTTCAGGTCCTTAAGCATGTTAATCTCTCTGTCTCTAGGTTTTTCTGTTGCTGAGCCCTCACTCCATAATGGTGTTAATGTAAGTTTTATGTCTGTCTCATTTTGTCATCCAAAGCTCCAATCAATGGTACCTCCTTAAATAAGTCTTCAAGTCTATTTACTGGAAGCTTTACCATTCTTTATTATATCTAGATTTATTAGCTTCAAAGTAGTTTTTATTCTCTGATATCATCAGATGGATTTATGCACTTGATTATCCTATTCTTCAATATTAAATTTAATCCATACCAGCAGACCACTATCTACTTCATTTAGGACTAAATCCCCTAAATTGAAAACAGTCTTAATCACATACTAGATATTCAATAAATGTATATTGATTAACCTAATGAATAAATGAGCACTGAAAGCATCAATTTCAAGCAGACTTTCATTCATATGCTCAATATTCCATTTTTTCATCAGTCACTTTGACAACTTACTTCATTTCTTTAAAGACCTTTTTTTTTTCATTAGTAAATTAGAGATAACATTAGAGTCCGTGTAGCCAAGTAATTGTTTTAGATATTAAGATAATATATGCAATGTTCTTAGTAAATGCGAGTGTGGGTAACTAATAAACCATAGACTCATAACTCATGATCATCATAGAACAGTATTACTGAATACACAATTATATACTTGCAAAAAAGAGCACACATCAATGTACACACATTAATGTATTAGGAAGAAAATGCCGAAGTCTAGACATTTTTATACTAACCTGTCTACAATCACAGGAGATTTGGTAGATGCTTTAGCTATTTCAGAAGCCACAATATAATTGCCCAATGAGTAGAAAGCTCTTCTAATGATTGTTGGCTCATCATCAAAGATTTTCCTCCACTGGCCAATGCAAGCCGGTGGTGATTTTAGGATAACAGCCTTGAGTGAATCTGAAACTGACTGGGTTACAGTGGTTTTACCTGTGGATTATGAACAAAATACAGCACATCTTAATACAGCAGCCACTTCACTCCCCCAAATAATTACTGATTCAAAACCAGAAAATTCATTTCTTCAGTATGTGAACTAAAGAAGCAGCTTGATCCCTTTTCTTCAAAAATAAGAAGTTGTTGGGGCCGGCGAGGTACTGCTAGAGGTAAGGTGTCTGCTTTGTAAGCGCTAGCCAAGGAAGGACTGCGGTTTGATCGCCCGACATCCCATATGGTCCCCCAAGCTAGGGACAATTCCTGAGCACTTAGCCAGGAGTAACTCCTGAGCACCAAATGGGTATGGCCCAAAAAACCAAAAATAAATAAATAAATAAATAAAATAAGAAGTTGTAGACTCTTAGGAACTTTACATACCAACCTGAGATCAAAATATATAAAAGCAAAATGGAAGGATCCACTTGGTCTTAAAATTAATGAGCAACTTTAATACTGGGCCTCTACACACTGTGATAAACTCAGCATTATACCTCATGGTATTCTTCAATTAACAGGAAAAATCAGCTGCTAAATCATGTGATCTTGGATCAACTTTATCTTAGATCTCTCCTTCAGCCTTCAGGGGTGCACTTCTAAGATCTCAGCCTTCAGGGTTGCACCTCTACTCTGTGTTTTGGTTAAGTGTGGGCATCTTCCTGGTATAATATCCTCTGAGTGTGGATATGTTTGGGTGTGTTGTCCACTATTGGGCAGCCTGAAAGACTTCTCTCCACGCTGGCTTTACTTTGTTCCTAAAGGCACCAGAATGGCTGAGTCTCCACATCTTGTCCACTGCTGTCTCCTGTATATGGAGAATTGGTCCCACTTCCTCATTTGACTAGTTTCTTTCTGAACAGGACACTTAAGTTAGAAGTTATCTCTTTCAGAGCTGTCCTTGACCATGAGCTCAAATTCCTGGCCTCTCTGGCCCAGGCTCCACAAAATACCTGCTGCATTCACTGGTGCATGTGCCTAAGACACCAGCTCTTCTTAAAACTATTCCCTGACTATTGTACTGTACAAGATGCAGTCTTTTCTATGAGTCATACTTTAGCTTTCAGGCTTCTCTGAGTCAAAAAGCTGCTGAGCTGGATCCTATGGCCATAAGCCCAATAGATATCCATGGTATCTGTGTTTAACCAGCAGTGGGTGGCTGAGGAGATATTGGATCATGCAGACACACGTAAGAGGTCCAACATGTGTGCAGAATTTGGCATCCTATATGTGACCCTATGTGATGACATTGCTCCTCAGTATCCCCATCCCTGTGGATGTCTTTGCATCAGAGTAAATTGCACAGAGAGGACTTATGGGGGGGGGGGGGAGGG
>PVKC010043979.1:0-11669 GCA_004027635.1 Crocidura indochinensis | reverse complement strand
AAAGTGGAGACCAGTTACACTAGTATTCTGGGGGGTGGGGTAAGGGAGGGAGATATGGGTGACATGCTGGAAATGGGAGTGGAGGGAGGACAACACTGGTGGTGGGAATGCCCTTTATTCATTGTCACTATGTACCGTAAATAATGCTGTGTAATGAACTTCAATCATAATAAAAATTAAAAAAAAAAAGTGGGGCAGTTAGTGTGGTTTGGTGGGCACTTGCGTTACATGCAGCAGACCAAAATTTGATCCCAGATATTCTTTCTGGGATCAATGTATGCCCAGTGTTAAACTGTGTGCACTGGCCTGTGTAGCCTACAAAGCATAGAAACAAAATAAAATGAAATAAAATCTAAAAAGAGAAAAACAATACCACATAACAGCTTCATTAAACATACTATATTATGTTATAATACAAAATATTTTTAAATATAAATCAAGGAAAGTGTAGTCATGGAAATAAAGAGGTTTGAAAGCATGAACTTCTGAAAAGTAGAAAGAGTAAATACAGTTTAGTTTCACTTCCAAATGATACTTAAAATTAGAGTAAGTAGATGGTTATCTATTTTGTAATCAGTGAAATTATTGATGAAATTACCATAATAGAAAACCTTAGATCCACTTTCTCTTAGTAAAATGCTTTGTTTAATTGATTTCAGTTTTTATGTACTTTAACTTTGTGTTTGGATTCTAAGTGCTCCGGAGCCGGAGCCATCTTGCTGCACTTCTCAGAGGCTTCTGGGTCCATATTTGACCATTCTCAGGAGATAATGTATTGCCTTGAATCAAATCTGCTTGAACCCTATCTAGGTTCTGTTTTCTTTGCCCATTTCTAGAGTCATTTATAACATTTTGATGTTAATACAGAAAGTTATTAGGTATCGCTCTAAAAATGGAAAATATTTTATTAAAGTTAATTACTTGAATAAATCACTCTTCTCAGTATCAGTTGTCAGCAAGATCGACTTTTAGATGTCATGACAATGATACAATTGGAAATTTGTGAGAAATGACAATTCAGACTTAACAATTCATAGCTCTCGCTTAGGTGACACAGTGCTCCTCAACTCAGCTTTTCTGGGGAATCACCTGATTCTAGTGCCAAGGGATTGAATGTGGGGCTTCTGCATACAAACTCTCCCCAAACATATAAACATTTCTTTGGCAATAGGTTGATCCTTGCTGTGCTGTCTCCAGAGTACTTACTTCTACGGATTAAGTTCAATGTACCAATTTGAGTGTGGGCCTTGAGAACTTATAGGTATGACCCCCAAGACAGAAAAGAAAGAGAGTAAGAAAAAGCAAAAGTAGTTTATGAATCTTTACTAATCAATTTGAAGTTTGTGTATGAAAGTATAGGAAATGTTCCCAATATACCCAAATCCAGTGTGGAGCTGGATGAGCTATCAAAGGGTTACCAAGATCCCACTCCTGATTTGACACTTACTGCTTTTCCAAAAAGGAGAGTTTTCCAGCACATTAGGAATTCAAATTCTGGCTGGTGACCAAAACAATGAACACCTAGTCATCCAATTTCATCCTATCAGGTGCCACCAAGAAGGGATTTCTGTCCCCAAGTGCACTGAACTCAGAAAAGCAACACCCCTGGTGGAAGGAGCATAAGCAAGATCCTTCCATTTATATGGGGCCTCACAGATTTTTAAAGAAAAATTACATTGTGTGGGGGGGGGATTTGGAATATGGAAGACATAGGTAGACAATGATAGATTCAGAGTGTGCATTTAGACATCACTTGGTCTTCATCACACTCTCCAACTATCGGAAGAAACTGAACCTCCCAAAACAGAGGGAAAGACTCAGCTCCCCACCACAGCATTTATGCAGCATCAGAAAAATTGTAAAAATAAGAGAATCTAGCTGTATCAATAAAGATTCTGGAAGATTCCCAGTAGACCTGAGTTGTTGAACTAAGAAGACCTTCGCATAAAAATATTCCTAATGTTTAATAATCTGAAATAAACCAAATACCAAAGAAAAACAATAAGCTTGATCACAGTGAGTCTGGTGAAGAAAAAATATGAAATAATTTATTCAAGTAGAAACAAAGATACTAGAGCTGCAGAAATTGTACAGTGGATAGAACACTTGCTTTGCATCCACCTGAGCAGGGTTTGATCCCTGGATCCCATATGGTCCACTGAGTAGTGCCAGAAGTAATTGCTAGGTACAGAGCCAGGAATGATCTCTGAACATCACCCAGTGTGATTATCTCCCAACCCCCTAAATTAAAGCTTAAGAACATGATAAGATTCAGAAGCAGAAATTATGAAGATAAAAATCTAATTAGTGACCTTGAAGACAAGGTACACAAAGCCACGGTCATGGAAAAGAGCCAAGGAATAAATGAGGAAATTTAAGAAACTTTATTTAATTTATTTTTCGTTTGGGGTCACAACCAGTGTCACTCCTGGTTCTTGAAACCAGGTCAGTCATGTGCAAGGCAAATGATAGCTGTGCTATTGCTCCAGCTCCAGAATTTAAGAAACTTTTTGACAACAGCCCAATCAACCACTTCAGGGGATGGAGCAATAGCACAGTGGATAGGGAGTTTGCTTTGCATGTGGCTGACCCAAGTTCAATCCCTGGCATTCCATATGTTCCCCTGAGCCTGACTTTCTCTTGAGGACAGAATTAGAGGAAAGTCTTTGATGTGTGTACGATGCTATGGACTGCACAGGATAAAGGGAATTAGAAGGGTGGTCATAAGTATGACAAGTTGTCTTTTTATGCACCAAACTATTTATTTTATAGTAGTCAAAATGGAAAAAAAAAGAGTAATTAGGTTGAAATAAGTCATCAGGATAGAAATAATCAATAGCTATTTTAATCAAAGGGATTGTCAAAGGGGTTCTAGTCTGATTGTTCTCAAATTATTATGGATACTCTTACTATATTTTTACAAAGAGTAAAGATTATAACCATAATAACATTACTCAAGAGACTAGCATTTAAAGAAAAAAAAAACTCTCCATGCCCTTTGGTTCTCCTTCCCTCACAAAAGTGTTGGATTTATATCTTTTCTATCAGAAATAACTTTTCTCATCACCATGCAGTCTTCTTATTCTATGGTTTATAGTTTCAACTTAAGGCTCCTGGTCCCACAGGCTTTTGTTCTTTATGTTTAAAGTGATTTCAAAGACATTTTTCTCTTTTACACTGTCATCATAAGCTGTCAAGAGCCAATTTTGAGGTATAAAAGATTACTCATTTTTTTCCATATAACTGACTTTCTCTTGAGGACAGAATTAGAGAAATGTCTTTGATGTGTGTAGGATGCTGTGGACTGTACAGAATAAAGGGAATAAGAAGGGTAGTCACAAGGTTGCCTTATTATGCACCAAACTATTTTATTTTATTGCATTTAAGATGGAAAAAGAGTAGGTAAGTTGAAATAAGTCATCAGGATAGAAAGAGGCTAAATCAAAGAAAAATAGATATAAGCCCTTAACTTTCCTTATAACAATTGTTATGAAAATGAATAATTCCCCTTCTGCCAGAGAGAAAAAGTGGTCTTCCTTCGTTGAAGCATTTTCTGCAATTAGATTTCTTCAATGTTTATGTCTTTTCTGCTTCTTCTTCTTCCAAAAAGCAATTAAGCTATTTAAGCTGGCTAAACCTTGTCATAGATTCATGAAACACAATTGGTCACTAAGTGTGGTAGAAGAGCCACCCATTCCTATCCATCTAGACATGGGCTCCTGCATCTATGATGGTAAGTTCCTGAAAATAGTGACAATGCAGAATTAGATTAATGCAAGGAGTAATTCCTGGTACAAAGGGTCCTAAACCCAGTTCAACTTCTAGAAAATCATTTAGCAGATCTAAATAATCAGAAAATCATTATTCTATAAATAAAATGCTTCTGGGTAACAAGGTATACTATAAATTCTATCAATTCTGCATTCAGCAACTACTGTTGCATGTTGCTACCATAAGGATGATCAGTTTGAGGCAATAACTGTGGCCAGGAAAAAAAGACAAGATAGGGGCTTTGCTGCATGCTGCAGTGGTGCCCATATCTTGCTTTCCTCTAAGCTTTATCAGCCAACACAGAACACTGCACATCTGAAAAATACCACCTGACTACTGGAAAACAATAAATGAGCCTTCCTTTCTCCCCATTCCATCCATACCTTGACAATCTCTTCTCTCCTATTATTCATGCTTTTGTATAATTATCAGGTCCCCACCTTCAATAAACAATCTCTAACACTGAATTGCTCCTTAAGGACTAAGCTTCCATCCTGTCCTCTGTCTCTACTATTCAACTCACACTGCTGTTCACTCCTTCCCCAGCAGAACAGCTTCTCCTCCCCCTGGGCCTCGGTACTCCACCAATGGCTGCAATTATGAAAAGTCTGGGCTACAGCAATACTATAGTGGGTAGGGCACTTGCCTTGCATACAGCCAAAATGGGTTCAATCACCACCATCTCATATGATCCCCCAAGCACCCCAGGAGTGATTTTTGAGCACAAAGCCAGGAGTTATGCCTATCACCTCTTGTGGTCCAAAACACATAGAAACACAAATAATTAGTCAAATTATAGGTCAGATATCCTATATGCTCTGATAGGGCTGTGGATAGAGGTATTTTGACACAAACTATCACGAAAGGAAAAATGATGTTCAGTGATTCACTCTAACAAAACTCAAAAACATCTTTTTGGTTTATGATAGTATGGTTTGTAGCAGAAGTCATTGCAGGAGTGGAGATTGTTCAGACCATAATCTATATAAGAACTCTAGATCATGGGAGTATAATCCTGGTACAAGATGGAATAACATGAGGCCAGATCAATAACACAGTGAATAGGGCACTTGCCTTGCAAGAGGCTGACCCCGGTTCTGTGCCCGGCATCCCAAATAGTTTCTCAAGCCTTCTAGGAGTGATTCCTTAGTGCAGAGCCAGGAGTAAGCCCTGAATACCGCTGGCTGTAGCCCAAGAACCGAGGCCCTCCCCAAAAGATACCAATGATTCTGGTCAGTTTACCTGCAACCCATGACTGAAGAATGACATAAATGTTTAACGGAGTTAGGCATGAGAAAAGTCAAGGGACATTTTATTAATCTAATATCTTACTCTATAATGATACATGTGACTGGAGAAATAATATATTGGGTAAGGACTTGATTTTCACACAGTAGACCAATTTAATTACCAGCACCACATATGATTTCTCAAGCACCAACAGGAGTAATCCTCAAGCACAAAGCCAAGAAGCACATATCCAGGAGTAAGCTCTGAGCACAGTGGGTGTGGCCTATGCCCTCAAAATAATTTAAATATAGCTTAAATACAAATAATGATGCATAATGTACTGGGTGTCTGCTGTGGTTATTCTGAATCCAACAGGAACAGGAATCCAAAAAAAGTTTTCCAAAAGTATGCACAGTAAATTTTTAACAAGCTGGTTTTTGTGTTTCACTGCCAGTGGTCATGAAGAACCACTATGTAAGGGACACAGCACACCTCCTTCTGTGGTCACTTTAGGGATGTTTTGCAGAGGTGAGTTGATATCACAGCATATACTTTATGAGAGAACCCTTGGGGAAAATTTTGTTCTGTATCAAATATAGACATGGTTGTGCTTCAGCAAAACAGATTTGCTTTCTCTCTTAGGAACAATAAGTATTGGTTAGCTTCTTTTGTTTGTTCCCATTTTTGTAAGGAAGCTTGAAATCAAATTATCAGTTCACCACTGATAAACATTGCTGCTCTACATGTATTATTTTTCCTGAGAAAAACACATTGTGGCTTTATCTTTTTTGTATAAAAAAATACCTATTTGGCATTAGTTTTCTTCAAATCATTTGTTAATTTTAGATGCCTATTATTTCAGTTGTAGTACTTACTCTTTCAACACAAGACCTGATTTTTTTAAATAATATCTTTATTTAAGAACCATGATTACAAACATGATTGTAGTTGGATTTCAATCATAAAAAGAACACGCTCCCTTCACCAGTGCAACATTCCCATCACCAATGCCCCCCTCCTCTCTTCTCCCCCTCTACTGTATTCAGGACAGGCATTTTATTTCTCTCACTCATTAACATTGTCACCATAGTTGTCAGTGTAGTTATTTCTCTAACTTCACTCACCACTCTTGTGAGCTTCATATCATGAGACAGTCCTTCTAGCCTATTATCTCTATTATCTCTGGGCATTACTACAGTGATGTCTTTTATTTTTCTTAAAACCCATAGATGAGTGAGACTATTCTGTCTTTATCTCTCTCCCTCTGACTTATTTCACTCAGCATAATAGTTTCAATCATCATTCATGTACAGGAAAATTTCATGACTGATTTTTAATTACATATTGATTGCTATCCTATATTCCAATAGAAACCCATCTTTATAACCTTTTTTTAACTTAATATTTGAGACATATAAAAACAGTTGATGGCATAGTTACTTTTTAATTCTGTTGTACCAGAAAATATAAAATGATAAAAATTTATTAATTCAGTCCTGAGAAATCATTTAATGTAGTGATAGAGAGTTAATACAGGGAGTAAAGTGATTGTCTTGAATGGTGCCAGCCCCAGTTGAACCTCTAGGTACTAGTTATGACCCCTAGGGTACCACCAGAAGTGACCCTTGAAAATAGAGATAGGAAGAAGCCCTGAGCAACACTAGATATGGCCCCAGCCCCTCATCACAAATCTTGATAACTTATTGTCTGGAAAAAAAGCTAAAACAAAAAATACAACAAAGCAGAATTGTAGTCCTAAGTCTCATCTATCTTGTAGGTAATTTATTTCTACAATTACTTTGCCTATATTACTGACAGAGTTTAAAAACTCAAAGAAGTTGAAAATCATTTAATCATAAAATACTACATACAATAAGGCTAAGAGCAACCCAAGAGACAGAAAGAAGCAAGAGTTGAGTATACATTACTCGCTATATCAGTCAAACTAAAAGGTTTTCCTCTTAAGCACTTCATTAATCATAACAAAGTTGTAGGACTTTATTCTTACAGGATATGGGAATCAATGTGGAAGAACGTAGACAAGTTTATGCTTCCCGAAAATGTCAGGCATCTGCAGAAAGGTCAACTCGGTTTACACTAGATTTATGCAATTAATGTTCTCAGACACTTGTGATGCTGATAAAGGGACAATTAAATAAAATATGAATCAGTAACTTTATTGCTCAGTTATGTGACCTCTAAATTATATACATTTATTAGAATATCTATATCTTTATGTAGCAATTTCCCACAACTTGGGAAAAATTAATATTTATGCACCTATATTTCCTTAGAGTGCCACAGAGAATAGATTTAATGAGAATAAGCTTTCAGTAATTAAAATGTGTGCCTCTCGTAGGAGTATACCCTAGGACAGTGGTCAGCAACCTTTTTTTTCAACTGAGACAAATCTCGCCAAAACCACAATTGAAATTTATTTTGAGAGCCACATTTTGGGAAGGGGGAGTTGCTTTTTGTTTGTTCGTTTTTTTGGCAGCACTCAGGGGTTACTTCTGGCTCTATGCTCAGAAATTGCTCCTGGCAGACTCAGGGGACCATATGAGATGCCGGAATTCGAACCTCCTGCACGAGAGGCAAACACCTTACCTCCATGCTATCTCTCCAGTTCCGAGAGCCACATTTTTAAAACCGAAAATACATAGGATAGTACACTGTTTTTAGTTTCAATAAGTTTTTATTGAGAATATTCTGCATGCAAGTATCCACATAGGTCGGGAGGATACAAATAACACAACTAATAAAACAAAAACTTTAGAATGATATTATTTATTGATAACATTAAATTCCATAAAGTTTGCCTAACCATGTAGAGAAAATTACATCCTGACATGGACTGACAAAGTCACAAACACTAATGTGAACATTGGCCTTGCATTTCCTTGGATAATTTGAGTAGGTTTGAATGTTGTTGTTTTTTATTTTAGGCATGATTCCAAGTTCTCATCAATGAGACGATTTCTCAATTTACTCTTGATAAGTTCGTGCTTGAAAATGATTGTTTGCATAAATATGTAGACCTGAACAAGGAAAGAACAGCAAATGCCAGTTTTATAGCTGATTATATGAGTCAGGAATACCATTCCAGATTTTAAAAATTAACATATCTTCCTTCTCCAGGTCTTTCAAAACAGACGACTTGTGCTGTGAACTAAGTTCACATTTGCTTTTCTCCAATCTTCCTAAATTAGCACAAAGTTGTTCAAATTTTGGGTCACACCTGGCAGTGCTCAGGGGTCACTCCTGGTTCCATGCTCAGAAATTGCTCCTGGCAGGCACGGGAACCATATGGGGCACCGGGATTCGAACCAATGACCTTTTGCATGAAAGGCAAACGCCCTACTTCCATCCTATCTCCCGGGCCCCAGTTCTTTGTTTTTTAAATCCAGAAAGTTCCCAATGTCGATATTAAAGGGAAAAAAATTAATTCCTTTAATGTGGCATCCAGAGGCTTTTTAGCAAAGGCCAACATCGCTTTGCTGTTTCTGAAATCCTGAAACTCTTGAGAAAAGCTTCCCTCATATTTAAAAGTGCTGTTTTAAAATAGGTAATGTCAATATCAGAATTATTTTCTTGGCGATGTTTCAACTGTCTCGGAAGGTGAATCAAAGTTTCTCTGTCAAAATTTTGAGCAGAAACAGATAATTTGTTTCAAACAAAATAACTTCTAACAGAAAAAATTGTGCTTCCTTTCCCCTGTAGTTTATTAGTAAGTTGATTTAGATGTGAAGTAATATCCATCATGAAATACAGTTTTTGAATCCAGTGCTCGTTTGTTAATTCTGGATAGTGAACACCCTTCTTGAGGAAAAATGCTTTGATTTCTGATAACAAGGAAGCAAATTGTTTCAAAACATTTCCTTTGATAACCAAAATGTGCTGAAAATTTGAAACCCTACAATATGGAGATGAAAAAGGTAAAAGAGAAAAACCTTTTAACAATCTTTAAAAGCAAGGACAGTGTTCCAGAGAAAAGTAGTGATTTCACTGAAAGGAAAAAAATCTATTGACACTTCAGTGTGTACTGCAAGTAACCAAACTAAAATACACACAAAAACAAAAACGGCACTTTATTAAAGGCATATGATATATCATAAAGGAATTATGATAGAGTGCCTGAAGTATTTTAAAACAATTTTTATTTAAGCATAGTTGTTACAAAATTATTCATACTTGAGTTTCAATCATAGAATGTACACCACCCTTCACCAGTGCACTTTCCCCACCACCAATGTCCCTTGTTTCCATCCCCTTCACCCTCCTCTGCCTATGTCAGGGGCAGGAATTTTGCTTTTTTCTCTCTATCTCTCTTTTCTTTTATGACACAGAGGTTTGCAAAATTTCCTTTATGACACCATGGTTTGCAATATTGTTGATTAAAGGGGTCCATGCATGTTACTTATCCATTTTCAGCATCCAGTTCTTGTCTAGAGTGATAAGTTCCAACTACCAATGTACTTTTCTCTATTCTAACTGAACTCACCACTTTTTATGGCCAGCTTCCTATCATGGACTATTCCTCCTGTCCCTCATCCCTATTTTCTCTAGATATTATTACCATATTGTCATTTATTATTCTTATATGCCACAAATGATTATTCTGTGTTTACACCTCTCCTTCTGACTCATTTCACACAGAATAATAATCTGATGTGTTGATGTATGTACAGATGATGCACTGTGCATAACTCAGTGTTTTTGTGTAGTCACAAGAAACAGAAGTTGCACACCCGTACATTGTATCCACTCATTGTATGATAGACTGGATTAAAATAAACTCCCTGCTAAACTAAACTCTGTGACAGATGACACAGCAAAGATAATTTGTCAAATTCACAACTGTGATCAAATCCAGGCTATTCACAACCCTGAGTGAGAGTATGGATACCCACTATAGTACCTTCTCCATGAAGAAGTGAAGTGGCTGTTCAGGGGAAGGGTGCTCTCTCGTCTTGTTGGCAAGAGGGAAGAAGTAGTGCAGTTCCTGTGAGAGCAGAACTCTGACTTTGTACAGCTACAGTTGGACAAGGAATGGGTAGTTAAGCTTGTGTATTTGGAAGACATTGTTCATTTTCTCTGTGAATTTAATATTTCTCTGCAGGGGAGTTTCACAAGTAGTTTTTACAGTGAGACATAAGATGGATGTGTTCAAAAAGGATCTGATTCTGGGATAGCTATGACTCAGAAGGAGATATTGGAATGTTTCCACTCTTGCAAAAAATTTCTGATTGGCACTTATATTATACAGAAAGTCATAATCAATATGAAAAACAGCATTTAAGGGCATTAGTTCACAACTTTAATCATGAGTACTCTGAACATGAGAATCCATGGAAAAGAAAAATCTGGGTTGAGAATCCCTTCATGGAAGATGCCTACTCTTGTGAAAAATAAAATATATGTTTTAAGATCACTTCAGGCACTGTATTTCTAAACCCCATCCAACCTGTTCTGAAGAAGCAGGGTAGCAGGAAAGAAATAATAAGCCAAGCTAGTCAAGAAATGATGATCATGGAGTCCATGGCCTTTTACCTTGTACTCTCTGCGTTGAGCCCAAAAAGCTAGAACACGTCTTTCCTTATTAAAACCAATTCCCAATACCAGGAGACTTCAGATCAAGAGAGAGAGACAAAAGTACTTATCCATTGGACTTTTATATATCAAAGGAAGAGGTTTAAGAAAGGATGACCTTGGGGGAACACCTTTGTTTAGGGTTGATACTGGGTATCATCTTATACTCTTGGAGCCAGCTGCAGGGGCTGCACACAGGGCGTGCACTGACAGAGGATAGGAGCAGAATCCTGACTCCTGGAGTGGCCACCCAGCACACAGAAGAGCCAAATTAAAAGTGTAAAGAGTCACATGTGGCTCGCGAGCCACAGGTTGCCGACCACTGCTCTAGATCATAGTTAACAGCCAAAAGATAGGGAGAAATTTTTCACTAATAATTAATACAGCAATTTACTGTACTACACTACATTCTACTGCACTACACTATACAACACAAAACTATACTACAGTTCAATATGCTATACTGCTTTTTATTATATTATACTGCACTATTTTATACGATTATATGTTATGCTTGCTATACAAACTATGCTATGCTATTCTATGCCATGCCACACTACATTATGTCAACTATACTATGCTATAATTTACTATGCTCTGCTATATTGAACTCTACTGTATTGTACAGTTCTATACCATCACCATGCTATATTATAATATAGTTTGTACTTTACTATAATACACAAAACCAGACTACATTATAGCACACCATATCACAACACACCACTCCAATCCACACCACACCACAACATACCACAGCATACAATACTACTCTACACTGCACTACACCGGCCTATAATATTTAAAGCTGTGTTATATTTGTGCTTTAGCTTCAACAGTTATTTGTTATATGTCCAATGTTTCTGAAAATATTTCTCAGTATCTCTTTATATTATTGAAAAATGGATAAATTATTATACTTTTTTAATCTATTTTCTTCAAGTACTTCCCAAGAAATCTATTTACTAGTATCTGTAGTTCAGTGCTTCTCAATTATTTTCTGTCATGTCCCCCTAGGAAGAAGAAAACATTTTTGTGCCCCCCACAAGACTGTAAATAGTATTTTATTAAAAAAAAAA
>PVKC010043978.1:0-11680 GCA_004027635.1 Crocidura indochinensis | reverse complement strand
ACCCCTAAGTGCCACCATGTGTGACTCAAAAACCACACACTCACACACAAAATAATTGATTTTTGTTTTCCATGAACACATGTGGGTAAAGAACTCCAGCTTTATTCTAGAAGCAGGAGGAGTCCTGGGCAGGGAACTGTGTTTGAACAAAGAACCTGCATTCGGCAGAGGGTAAGGCCCCCTCATTATTCTTTCTCAGGCGTGTCTTGGCTCATCTCATCCATTCTCTTCCAGATTAACTTGAGGGGCTGCTTGTTCACCTTGAAACTCTTAGTGAAGGACTTTCTTTATATTTGCATTTGATTGCTTTAATATATTTACCTTTGAATTAAATTCTTTGGGAATGAAGCAATACTTCTCTTCACTACTATGTTGTTTATTTTGTTTAATCCTAAGTGGCATTTGAACGAGGATTTTCCTACTAACAATACTTTCTATTATTATTAATTTGGGTTTGGGGCCAACCAGGTAGTGCTCAAGGCTTATTTCCAGCTCTGTGCTCAGGATTCATTCCTTGTGGTATTCAGGGAACCAACCGGGGTTGCCATATGCCAGGGGAGCCCCTTTCCTGCTGGACTATCTCAGGGCCCCCAGAGCTTTCCTATTTGCTGCAGATAGATCCAGTTTGTATCTCAGGAGGTTGACTCTAGAAGGACTGTTTTGTTTTCCCTAGATTCATACATGTATGATCCACAGGATAAGCCTTTCTTCTGCTCTTTCTCAAGTAGGGCCTTCTTTTCTTATCCATGTGACCATCAGGAGAGCTCATTCTAACTGGCTCCTTCACACACAGAACAATTAGTGAGTCTTCAGGCCCTGCAGTTTTCCAGCCCAGTAACACAGGACAGGACTTGCGACTTGTTAAGAATTTAAATTACCAGACAATTGCCTGCCCAGGGAACAGAGTAGAGAGCTACTGGTGCCTTTGAAAAGAGACAAATTGCAGGTGTCATTGGTGCCTGAGGCTTGAATGCAACTGGATCCAACAGCAGACCTGCTTCAAATGTGGCTCTGGCCTTGGACCACTTTCCTATTCCCTCCAGATGCCTCAGTTTCCTTATCAAAAAGTCTTTAGTTGGCAGAAAGACTGGTCTAGACTATAGGGTCAGGGCTGTGTTGTACGGACAAATGTTTTTCTAATCTTGGTGTCTTGAGTGCAGTCAGCACCCTTATGCCAGCACCCCATCTCCCTATCCCTTGCCGCAGGAGTCAGGGTATATGGGGTGACCTCAGCACCCCATAGAACCCAGGCTCACATGACTGTCTGGCCAGGAGACTCAAAGAGGAGTGGTCATGTGACATTTTTAGAACAAGAAGAAGCTTGGAGGGGGCAAGGCAAGGTGGCTGGACTTGCCATTCTAGTCGGATGAGGAGGTGGCGTAGGCAACAGGAACCACTATAGTTCATTCTGTCAGTGAAGCTGTTGGGAAGGAGGAAATTACACCACCACCATTACCCCTGCACCCTGGGGGAACTGGCAATTCATAGAGGATGAGAACATAGGAGTCCTTGGGGTTTGGAAAGTGACATGGATGCTTGAAATGCACAGCCTGCACACTCACACACAGGACAGAGTCCCATCCCTGGACTGGACTGTCCTCACACTGTCCCTGGCCTTCACTCAGACTAGACAGGACAGAGCCCCATGCCAGGTCCATCCTCTCTGGAAGTGGCATGTCAGATCCTTCTCTGACACTTCAGGCTCACTTCAGTCCTACGGATAAAGGGTTCATCATACCCATGGCATCATTGACTCAGATTAAAACTCTCTTATAGTAACGCCAGGTTCAGTGTCCACACAGCATGGTGCCCTGAGCACAGAGTTGGAAGTAGCCTCTGAGCACCACTAAGGGTGACACAAAATTTCTAGTAATTTATGTTAAATTCAACAACCAATGTACTCCTTTGTAATAGAAGTGAACAAATATTTATGAACAAATAAATAAAAGAGTGTGGTATAGGGGGCCAGAGAGAATAGCATGGAGGTAAGACATTTGCCTTGCATGCAGAAGGATGGTGGTTCGAATCCTGGCATCCCATATGGTCCCCTGAGCCTGCCAGGAATGATTCCTGAGTGTAGAGCCAGGAGTAACCTCTGAGTGCTGCCGGATGTGACCCCCCCCCCCAAGTGTGGTATATATGCAAAGGAAATTTGGGATCCTTAAAAGAACAGGTACAGGGCTAGTGAGGTGGCGCTAGAGGTAAGATGTCTGTCTTGCAAGTGCTAGCCAAGGAAGGACCCTGGTTCAATCCCCTGGCGTCCCATATGGTCCCCCCAAGCCAGGGGCAATTTCTGAGTGCTTAGCCAGGAGTAACCCCTGAGCATCAAACAGGTGTGGCCCGAAAAACCAAAAAAAAAAAAAAAAAGAAAGAAAAAGAACAGGCACTATTTCTCTTTATATATATATATATATTTTTTTTTTTTTTTTGGTTGTTGGGCCACACCCAGTGACGCTCAGGGGTTACTCCTGGCTATGCGCTCAGAAGTCGCTCCTGGCTTGGGGACCATATGGGAAACCAGGGGATCGAACTGCGGTCCGTCCTAGGCTAGCGCAGGCAAGGCAGGCACCTTACCTCCAGCGCCACCGCCAGGCTCCCTCTCTTTATATTTTTGCTTCTCTTTTCTCATGCTCTTATTTTGTATATTTCCCCACATTCTCTCTCCTCTTCTTTCCCATTCGGTGACCTCAGCTCATTTGTCAGTGTTCACTGGTTGGTTGGTTTTGCTTTGAGGCCATACTCAAAAGTGCTCAGGGCTCACTCCTGGCAGGGATCAGGGGAGACTATGGGATTTGTGGGGGGGCACACCCAATGGTGTTCAGGTGTTACATCTGGCTCTACATTTAGGAATCACTGCTGGCAGTGCTTGGGAACCATATGGGAATCTGGGCATCGAACCTGGGTCAGCCACATGCAAGACAAGTGCCCTATCCGCTTTGTTGTTGCTCCAGCCTGGACACTATGGGATTTTGGAGATTGAACCCAGTTTGGTAGCATGCAAGGGTAGTGCCTTAGTCACTATCTATCACTCTGGCCCCTCACTGGTTAAATATTATTATTTTTAATCTCTTTTCATCTGTTCATCAAAGTTGTACCCTTATCTTGCACACATGGGTGGAGCCACCCATTATATGCTTTTTTCTTTCTAACGGACTTTGCTTTGTGTGTTTCTCCCATTTTGCTGCAAAGGGCAAAATTTCATCTCCTCCTTATAGCCCAATAATATCCTGTTGTATATGTGTACCTCACATGCCCTTAGTCTAGACATCTAGTCATCCATGCTTAGCTATGCCCACATCTTAGTTATTGCAAATAAATGATGCTGCAAAAAGGAACATCTTGGAGAATAGTTGTCCTTTAGTTTAGCTTTGGCTTTTTGGGGGTAGGGTCACACCGTGTGATATTCAGAAATCTTTCCTGGCAGGCTCAGGGAACATATGGGATACCAAGAATTGAACCGGGGTCTGTCCTGGGTTGGCCATGTGCAAGGCAAATGCCCCACCACTGTGCTATTGCTCCGGCCCAATAATTTGTCCTTTAGATGAATAGGATTTTTCCTAGGAATGGCTTTGGAGAGATGCCCAGAGCAGCACTGTGGGGTCCTCTGCAGTTAGGAAAGGGAATTCTGACATCCACTATGAAGATGAAAGAGGAAGACATGAAAGGACAGATGATATATGAATCCACATATATGAGATACCTAGAATGGTCGATTCTTAGAACGAAAAATGCAAAGGAAGTTGTGGGGGCAGGGAGGGGTGTGTGTTGGGAGACAGTGAAATGGGGAAATGAAGTAAGATGAGAAACTTCTGGAAATGAGCAGAGTTGTGGTTGATTGCAATATGAATGTAATCACATCCTGAGAACTAGACACTGAAAATGATTACAATGAGCCAAGTGAGAGTACAGGAGTAAAGGTTTTCTCCTTGCAAAGCAGCTGACCAAAGCTGATCCCCAGCACAATATAGGGTTTCTCAAACACCTCCAGGTTTGATCCCTGAGCACCTTTGGGTATGACCTAATTTCCACCAATTAAAAACAATAAGAAGCAAAAACAAACCCCAAAATTGTCATGGAATAAGCTCTAGGTTATGTATATTTTATCACAAACCATATCTTTTAAGTTCCATTTACTCTGTTCGTGTAATTTCAAGAAAGAAGGAAGAGATACATCTGTGGGCAGATTGCCCCAGAAAACAGAAGCTGGTGGTTGAGCTCTCCAAATCTCTGTGCAAAGGGCCCCAGGAAAGAAAGATGAGTAAATCTAGTTGGAATGACAAGACCAGAGAATGTAGTTAGGATAGATCTGTCGGAAAACCTTCCTCACCTGCAAATTTGTGGAAATTAGTTTCTGGTCCCATGACCCTAGAAGATGAGCTCTGGCAAGACTCAAGCCCTGTCAACAGTGGCTGTTTTTAAACAGATAATTCAGTTGTTTCATGCACAGACTATCTGCATCGAATGTATATAGTTAAGTGTTTTTTGTTTTTTTTTTTTTTGGTTTGGTTTTGATTTTGGACCATACCCGGTGATACTCAGTGCTTACTCTTGGCTCTGCACTCAGTGATTACCCCTTCTTGGTGGTGCTCAGAGGACTTCTAGGATGCCAAGGATTGAACCTGGGTTAGCCACATGCAAGGCAAGAGTACCTGCTATTCTATGGCTCTGGCTCCTGGTTAAGTGATGTTATCATAAATGTTTACTCCTAAAGCAACACACAGTGGCAGAAATGTATGTTAGTGGTATAAATGTGGGGGTTGCAGGCATGGCTGGGGAGCAGGGGGACAGTTTGGAGGACTGCGTGGATGAAAAAGCTCTGGGACAACTGTGCAAATAACATGTCATTCCACAGTACTGAACACCCCAAATGGTCCCATGGTAAAGCTCATGTTCTGTAGGATTTTCTTTTTATCACAGTAGAAGATAATTTGTGTTATCTTCTAGTTTGCACTAATAAGGACTGGGAGATAATGAAGCAGTTAGAGGGTTGCTAGGCATGTGCCTGGGTTCGAGTCCTGGCATCACATGATCCTCCAGCCTCCCAGTTGCAACCCTGGAGACACCATCAAATTAGCAGACTAGCTAGGGGACCCCCAGCAGCATTGCTATATAAAGATCTACAACATGTACATTCATACTCTAACACACACACACACACACACACACACACACACACACACACACACACACACACATACACGCGAGCTATTAAGAAGGAAGTGTCTGGGGCTCTGGACTCAGAAGGTCTGCAGGAGGTGAACACTCTGGCCTACACACACACCCACACCCTGCGCCTCATGTCAGTCTAGGCAGGGATGAGGAAGTTGAACAGTGCCTCAGTTGGCTCACCCCTCTGCTTTCCATTCTCACCAGACTCAGTTCCATGGTGTTCACCCACCTAGTCTCACCCATTTGGTCTCACCCACCTGGCCTCACACACCTGGTGTCACCCACTTGGTCTTCCCCACCTGGTTTCATCCATCCAGGCTTGCTCCCACAAGTCTATTACTTATTTTCACTTCCACTACATCTCCCCCCATGTGGTCTCACTCCCTCCCACTGTCCATTCAGGAACTGAGTTGTTTTCCAAAGGACACTGTGGCCCAAATGAGGCAAAATGCCAATCTCGGGCTGCTAAGACAGGACTCTGGGGCCCTTCCTGGGGATGCCAGGATGCTGGATTCTGGACAAGGGGGTGCTTAGTAGAAGCAATTGCTGCAGTTGCCAGGAGACTGAGCTTTCCCAGGGTCCCTGCAGTGGGATATCATCCCCTTCCTGAGGAAGTTTCGATATTTGTGCTAGGAAGATTGCTACCACTGTGGGGGTCAACCCAGCAAGGGCTGCAAGAAACTGACATTTACTCCAGTAAATGTACTATTTCAGCAGACTTGTGGCAAGGAGGGAGATACCAGGCTGGATCTCTGACATTTGATATTGAGCTGATAATAACTAAGATCTAAAATTGGCCCAATTTGTACCTGAAAACCAACTCATTCTTCAACAAAGTGGCATGCTCTCATTCTTGATTAGAACTTTGGGAAGACCCAGGTATCTTCTTGCCTTTTGGGAACTGTGTTTTATTCAAAATCATGGGCTCTGATACTGGGATTATCTTAATGGAATGAAATAAAGCTACTTTCAAACAAAAGAAAGTTTTTCAGGGGAACAATTAGTGGGGAAATTAGTATTTCTTTAAAAAAGAAAAACCTAAAATTAAGATTGTGCAAATTCTTAACATCTATGTGAAACCTTACACTTCTAGTTTTGTTAACTTCAAAAAGCCTAAGTAAAAGGTTGACTCCACTTTAAGAAGTGCTGCATTATTTACCAGGGAGCAAACAGCGTGCTTGAATGTTTCATGAATAATTTAAGTCCTGAGTAATCTGTCTGGTGTGAAATGTCGTGCACTGTGCCTGAAGTAACCTGAGTGGTTTATTTGCTCCCAGCAAAACCCTGCCTGCTTTCAGTCTCGGAGAGGGCAGCCAGCAACCCAGCAATGTAGCCCCACGGGGGAGGCAGGAAATTGGTGGCCCGAGAGTCATTGAAAAACCCGCAAGATTACTTCCGGTAACAAAGATGAGAGTAAAGACAGGGACACAGATGGAATGCAATTGAGCACAGAGGGCAAGGGTAGTCAAGGGTCCTGAACAGGATAGAAAAAGAACATGTAGAACGATGAGGCTAGACATAGATGGGGTCCTGAGTCCAGCCAGAAGTGAGGCTTGAGCACTGCTGGGTATCCCCAAAACCAAGACCACTAATATCAGTGTCACCAGAAATGACTTTAACCATAATTGCAAAAAAGTAAAATAGTAAAAATTTTAAAATCAAGGAAGCAAAGTTGAAGGGAAGCAGCAGACACATATGGCAGATCCCCCCCACCACAGAAAGGGGTTCCATGAATTCAGTTTGAATTTGGGGGTAACAGTGCCCTTGGGAAAGTTCCTTTGCTCAGAAGAAAGTTTTCCCCATTTGATAAAGAACATGATTTGCTCCTCCAGAAATCACATCTGCCCTGCCCTTGACAGTCAACTCTGGGGGTCCCCTGCACATCCACGCTGAAAGTGTCTGGGGGGAATGGGCTGGCCTTTTGCAGCCAGTGTCCAGAGCTGGCCATCTCTTCTCAGGTCAGGAAGAGGCTGTTAGGAACCAGCTCCAGCTCTAGGACCACTCCAGCTCCAGGACTGCCCATGCCCTGTGTTCACTTGCTGGCTCTGTGGTGCAGGAAAGACTGGAACGACGGTGGTGCCGGGTGACCTGTAATACCACAGGCCACAGCAGATGGAGAGCTAGAAACCCAGAATGGGAGAAAACAGGGCCTGGCTCTCAGTTCCCACCTGCCCTCTTCTGCCTGCACATTCACCAGTATCACAGATGTGTCCTGCAGAGGCGGCATGGGCAATCCATGCAGTAACCATTCTTCTTCTGAGGGCAGGACTTGGGTGTTTCTAGAGAGCAGGTGCTGCCCATGACTCTCTGGTTTGAGTGTCTCATGCTTGGGTGTCTGGCCTCCCCTTAATCCATCTGCAACCTTAGGCCAAACTCTCCCTGCTCGCTAGGAGACATTCACAACCTGTATTGTCCAGGGCCCTGCATCCAAATCCCCCCTGAACCTGAGTTCCTCTGCACAGTGTCTTCCCTGTACCAGGTCCAACATGCCTCAACATGCTCCAGCCCCTTCATCTGAGCATCCTCCAAGTAGTCACATTTTCAGGCCGGACACTAGTCTCCGTCCTGTCCACAGTCAATGATCATGATACCCCAACACTGCACCAGCCGCCCTGGAACACACTTCTCTGAAGAAGCACACCAGGATCATCACACCGGTTTTCCTCAGGCTCCAGAAAAGTGAGGTTTGCACCCATCAGCTATAAAAGTGCTTTTATCAGGATCCACGTCCAGCCACACTTGATCCAGTGGTATCTGGGCTTAAAGTGTGATCCGCTGGAGGTGACAAGGCTGTGGCTGGGTGTTGGGGTTCAAACTTCAGCCTCACACCTGCGGGACATGTACTCTGCCACCTGAGCCCTTCTACAACCTTTAAGGTTAGTCTAGGTAGGGTAACAACCAGGGGTGGTTCTTTCGTGCAGAGAAATTGGTGTCACTAAAAATAGTCAATAGCCAGCCCAGAATGGGAGCACAAAACGTCCTAGTTACACAGCTGAGGAAGGTTCCAGCTGGGACATGCATTTCAGGTCAGTTTCATATCAGTTTTGAATCTGTTTAAAAGTCAGTTATAGACAGGCTGAGCCCAACTCTAAATAAAGTTCCAGACAGAAAGAAGCACTTAGAGATGTAGGAAACAACCCTCACTTTCTAAAGAGGATAGATATGGCCTTCAAAATGCATGTCTCCAAGAGTTGGGGTTAGGGAACTCCAGACCCACACCCCACACCACGTGGTCTCCCAAGCACTGTGCCTGGAGGGACTTTTGCTTACAACCAGTGGAGGCCTCCAAAGAATAAGAACTCCAGGTCCCTGAGACATTAGGTCATCTGGAAGACAGTCAGTCACTCCTCCAGAAGAGCTCACTGGGGTGGGGCTCCCCTTGGAAGTTGGGCTGCTGGACATGGAGACACATACCACAGACTACAGAGAAGAGGCTGGGAGAGGCATGCTGGGTTCTCACAGAATCCCCCAGAAGGAACCAACTCTGCCCACTTCCGGTCTCCATACCTGTCCAAAATCCAGGGGCAAAGCCAGTGACTGAATAGGGCCCTAAAGCCCCAGTCGTGGGCTGTGGCATCTCCCTGCCAGAGTGGGTTCATGCCCAACCAGATGGAGCACAAAGAGCACACATGTCCCTGTTACCTTCACCATGCTCACTCCATGCAGAGTTCACCTTTTCTCAAACAAGCTTTTTGTTTCTGCTACAGAGACTGACTAGTGTCCCAGATGGGTCCCATTTCTGCAGGGAGCAACACTGAATGCACAAAGTTGTATTTCTTCTAAAGTTACCCGGGCACCATGCTCTATGCCCTGGGTCTCAGAGTTCTCCTGAAATAGGCCCACATGATTCAGTCTCCAGTGTGAAGAAGCTTTAAGCTAAACAGCACCAAAATGACTGGAAAAGGGCGGGAGTGTAAGTGCTGGTCTGGCCAGGGTCCCTCCAGCACTGTACATGGTCCCTCAAGCACTGTTTGGAGTTATCCCTGAACACAAAATCAGGAGTATCCCCAGAACAACTCTGGGTGTGGTCCAAAGCCAAACAAAAACACCACCAAGGTCAAGGCACATTGTATTGTATTGATTTCATTGTATTGATTACAAAGCAGTATTACAATAAGGTCAAAAAGAAAAAAGATGGAAATGGTCCACTGTGGCGGACAGAAATTGGGGGGGGGGGCAAGAAATGGGGATGGGGGAAATCGGGGAAAGAGGGAGATGGGGAGGACAGAGATGATCCTTGACCCTTGAGGACTCAACTTATCGCGCCTCTATGTCTTAATTGTTGTTCCACTGTTTGGTGGGTGCAATTCTCACTGCACAGACACTGCTGGGGTCTGAAAGGGTTGAAGGTGCAGAGCCAAGTGTAGTCTTGCCTCTACAGCTCCCTCACATGTAGTTTATTTTCTGGCCGCAGGAAGGTTTTCAACAGAACTATATAAAAACACAGCTCCAACTGGCATAAAAGTTGGCATGTATGTGATTTGTTTTGTTTTGTTTTTTGGTTTCTGGGTCACACCTGGCAGCACTCAAGGGTTACTCCTGGCTCTATGCTCAGAAATCGCTCCTAGCAGTCTCAAGGGACCATAAGGGATGCCGGAATTCAAACCACTGCCCTTCTGCATGCAAGGCAAACACTCTACCTCCATGCTATCTCTCCGGCCCCCATGTGTGTGATTTGAACAAAGCAAAATTATCCAACTATTTTAAACACCATACCCTGCCACTCACTCAATTAAATTAAGTTTGCCTTTTCTTTAATTTCTCTTATGGAAACTTTCACTTAATAAAGAGCCAACTAAGAATAACAACAACAGCAAAAAGGAGTTATATCAGTGGCACTGATTTAGTTTGATTTTTGGGGTGGGTGGGTGGGTGTAAGATGACACTTATTATCAACCCAAAACAAAGGCGTTCCCCCATCTTCCTCTTTCCTTTAAACCTTTGGTATGTAGAAGCCCACCTGGAATACTCTACCCTGTCCTGCCCTAGTAGATTCTGTTCTGGGAGGACATAGAGCAGTTTGACTTGGTAGGCTCAGAGAGCGACCATGAGGCAAAAAGCAGACTGACTCCATGACTCTCTTCTGACTAGCTTGGTTTATTAATTCTTTATGGCTACGCTGCTTCTTCAGACCCGTCCAACTGGGTTAGAAATATGGCACATGGGATAATTTCATAACATGGGGATTTATTTTACAACAGTGGGGTCATATGCAGTGGTGTTTAGGACTTACTCTTGGCTCTATGCTCAGCAATTACCCCTGGAAGTGCTCAGGGGACCAAACCCAGGTGGGCCACATGCAAGGCAAACACTCTATTCACTGAAATATCTCTCTAGCTCCTGGATTTCATTTTGAAGTTGTTGTTGTTTTTGGACCACACCTGGTGATGCTCAGGGTTACTCCTGGCTATGCACTCAGAAATTGCTCTTGGCTTGGGGGGCCATATGGGGCGCTGGGGGGTCGAACTGTGGTCCATTCTAGGCTAGCGTTCTAGGCTAGCGCCGGCAAGGCAGACACCTTACCTCTCTGCACCACTGTTCCAGCCCCTGGATTTAATCTTTAACTTCATAGTATAGACTACTCTCATATTTACTGCTCTTAAAGCTGCATCCCTTAAATCCAAACCATCACCTCCCTACTCCTGGGCACCATGCACACAGAATAGGTCAGAATGATAGGAAGTTGGGCCCGGGAGATAGCATGGAGGTAAGGCATTTGCCTTTCATGCAAAAGGTCATCGGTTCGAATCCCGAGTGCCCCATATGGTCCCCCGTGCCTGCCAGGAGCAATTTCTGAGCATGGAGCCAGGAGTAACCCCTGAGCACTGCCGGGTGTGACCCCCCCCCCAAAAAAAACAAAAAAAACCCAGAATGATAGGAAGTTGACCTCAACTCACCACCTTTGAGTTGATCTCACCTGCATGAATAAATCTCAACAATTTAGGAATCCTCAAATTAGGGGAGAGAGCTTGTCTAGGGACATTAGGACACACGAGTGTTTCATCTTTTTTTATTGCTCAAGTGGATGGGTAATACCTTTAGAAATTCTTCCTTTTAGTCCTACCACTGAGTTTTGAGTGACCCATTGTGCTGTTGTGGGCAGTGGACACAAAGTCCTTTGGACAAATCATATTTCTGTAGTGAAAAGGCTGCCTGTTACCACCAATCACAGAGTTAGGAGTCTGCTTAGCCCTGCCCCTGTCTCACCCACTGCCCTTGCTCCTTTCAATGCTATTAGACTCCCCCAGGGCCCAGGGCAAAGCAGTCTCATCCCAGGGACTGTGTGAGGTTGAGGGATTCGGGAGAAAAGTTGCATATGCCCATCTTTCTTAGAAACACAGAAATCCTGTTCACATAAAGGGCACAAAACTGAGGTGGCCTGGCTCAACGTTAGTCCTTGCCAGTGAAAAATTGGGCAGCTCACTTCGGCAGCACATATACTAAAATTGGAACAATACAGAGAAGAGTAGCATGGCCCCTGCGCAAGGATGACACGCAAATCTGTGAAGCG